>JAOUZG010032691.1:989282-1016970 GCA_026289955.1 Argiope argentata | reverse complement strand
ACTTTGTTGACAATTCTTGTGCTGATTTTGCTGTAATATGATTTTAAAAAATTTCAATACCATGAGGGTTACACATCTAAGATAAAGATAGCTTTTGGGCTTAAAACACAAAAATCTCTACTCAACTAGAGTTCATACCACTTTCCGAACTCTTTAATATTCAATGCTCTAATTAAAAAATTAGCAATTTAAATATATCAAAATACGAAACTAATAGAAGTAATATCCATAAATCTCGGTACATTACTTTCAAGAATAATCTGGAAAACGTTCGCCAAATGATTTCCAATGACTGCCGAAACTTTCGGATCTTCTTCTGGTTAATCGAACCAACTGACTCAAACAGAGGGCCAAGACGATCTTCTTTCGGAGCATCTCATTACAGATGTTCCATCACGGAAGATTCAATAAATAGAAGACATCTGCGAAATTTCCGAACAAAAGTCGTCTCGTCTTCCTTTCCTATTATCGACGGCCATTACAGTAATGACATTTAACTGCTATTCTTAAATGAAAATGCATTCAATAAATATAATATTTTCGTGTCCGGAATTATCTGACGATATCGTGTAATGATTTTTATATATATATACATCCCTCAAAAGTAATGGCCAGAGACTCTTAAGTTAAGAGGGACTAAAAGCTTTCATGAAATTGGATTTTGAAACGACTTCCAATAGTGGACCTTGTGTTAGACAATGAAATTCCTATCCGGTAGTAATCGGATTACTTGCGTAAAGGTAATGATGGTTTGCCCTAAGGCTCTTTGCTAAAGTGCATTGATATGAAAATAAAATTCTATTGAAGTTTTATTTTTAATGCTATCACTTTCCTTTCTCCAGATATTAATCTAATTATCTTTAATAAAAGAATTGTAAAACTTTCAGCTTTGAAGAAATTGGGAACAACATAATGGAAAAAAAGTCATTATAAAATATTAAGAAAACAACGTGATTGTTTACAATTCAAAAAGTAAAAAGGATTTTTTTAGCTTATTTTTGGCGTTGAATTTATCACAGCCTTTGTCTAAACAACATTCCCTTGTAAAAAAAAAGAAGCTTAAATATTATGTATCAGATAAATAATAGCTATAATCTTGTTTAAAAAATTCATTCCAAATTAAGATTAAAGCCCAATATTATTATTTATTTCATATTTAACTTTATATTATTCATCTTAGCATGCATATTAACTTAACGTTTGTAAAGGTTTTGTAACCGATTTTTAATCATTTCCCGTTGTACTAAAATTTCGAACTTTTATATGGAATTCTGATGAGAATATAATAATTAATATTCCGATATAAATTATTAAGGAATCGGTTAATCCATAATATCGTTAAAATAATCAGATGTGGTGAAATCTTCATAAACCAGATATAATATCCTCCAGACACGAGTAGTTACTTTGTCTGGTGGTTATTTCACTCTGCAGCAAACCCTAATGCTGAGAGTTCGCTCCTTGGTGCGAATGCTCATCCACCTTTCACCTCACAATGGTGACCCGTGACCTTGATTAAATAACCTTCGTACAATTGTCGTGACGTCCTCTACCGTCAGCAAAAGTCTTCAGGCACATTAGAAACAACAGCCAACATCTCCTACAACAGCTCACACACGCTCATCATACGCTTAGCGCAAATATATCGTTTGTCTCACCACCGATTCAGTGGAGGGAGAGTATGTGGTGAAAGCTTCATAAGCCATCCTCCGGACAAGAATAATTACTTTTATGTAATTGTGAAGTTACTTCGTTAAAAACCCTAATATTAAGAGTTGGGTCCTAAAGCAACTCATTCACCGCATAGATTTATGAAGGTCCAAACTAAACCTTTAAAAATTGAATAATGAAAGTACATTTTAAAGAAAATAAACTATAAATAAAAACAAAATTTCATTTCACTAGAAGTGATACTATTAGTATCCAAAACTGCTTCCTTACTGCTTAGTTATGTAACTGCTAGTCTTACTGCTTGGTTATGTAAAAATTTTATTAAAAATATCATTTTTCATCTTATAATACAATTTAATAAAAATCTATTTTTGAAAAATTATTTTAAACGATGATTTTAAACTAAACTAACTAATTTTAAATTAAAATTATTTTATTCCGGCAATTTTAGAAATTCAAAGTACAAACATCGCGAACACAGTGAAATGCTTACAGTACAACTAAAAATAAGTTTCCATCAACAGCATCTGAAATTGGTAAATTCAAGTGAGCGCCTTAGCATATACAATCTCTGCGAGGAGAGGTTAGAATTTTCAAGAAAAAGTTAAATTGTACTAGTATTGACATCGCAGTAATTCTTTTTTCTAGAACTCCAGTTTTTCGCTTCTGAATTCGCTGAAAGTTTTAAAACTTTTAAAACTAATTAAACTTCATTCTAAGCCTACTAATTGTTTTTTAATTACAGATTACTGTTCATAGTCTAAGTTTTTTTTTTAATTTTAAAAAGCTTTATTTTCATTAAGATGGAGAAAATATTTTTTTATTTCCAAACACAGAGTTTTTAAGAAATGCATGGAACATATTTTTTTTATTTTAAACTGTCATTTTCTGAATGCAATCCAAAACATTTATTTTTAAAACTTTAGATGTGAAATAAAAACTTAAAATTAAAGTTGTTATTTGTCAGTTTTCAAACTTTAATTAACTTACTTAATTTTTTACCTTTTTTATCTTTAAGTTTAGATGACAATTATTTCTTTTTATTTGAAACTTTTGTTCGAAGCCTTAAGCTTTTTCACACCGTGAAATGAGATTAAAAATAGTTTTTTTAACGATTCAAGCGTCATGAACTGTCTGATACATTCGTAGCTGCTCTACCGTTAAATTGCTTAGTTTTCAGTTTAAAAAGAACTATTTAGAAGAAAAAAATTCAGTGATACAAGAAAGTGAAATCGAATTCGCCATTTTTTTTCAGTGCATTCCTTTCAAAGTTCTCTTTGGAATAAATTCATTTAAAAACATCATAGGGTATTTTTTTGAAATAAATGTTCCATTCATTTCAACAAAAATACTTTTTAAATGATTGAAATATTTTTCTGGAAAAAATGTGAGAAAATGCTTGTAAAATCGGTTTTCAATCTTTTAAGAGTATTTTATTAATAAATAAGGTTTCTTTCAACCAATAATTTAACAAACACATACGGTTATCTTTTTTTTCAGTGTTCTATTTATATTTAATCATTTAGAAATCCTTTTCACCCCGCTTGAATAGAAAAAAAAAAAGATTATAAAAAATACGCTCTTAAATATTTTATTGAAACTTTTCATTTCATTTTTTATTTCTTTCAACAGGAGAAAAACAATTTTATCATTTTACAACATTACATTTCTGTTAGAAAGAAGATTTGTATCTGCTCAGAAGTGATTTCTTTTTCATTCATTTTCTCATAAATTAAATATTTAAAGAGAAATCATTTTAAACCAAAATATTCCAACATTTTTGTTTCTTTGATTTAAAAAAAATGTCAGAACTACTCTATTTTTGAATTCAATTTTATGACCCTTCCTATTAGTCGGGGTATTATAAATATGGCGACTTATTATGGGCATGTTAATACTGTTACAAATCTGTAATATGACTTCCTATCTCGAAAAGTTCCACATTTAGAAAGATCGTTTTCCGAGCAACTATATACGATGCTGATCGAATGTCTGATAAGTGACCTTCGGGCTTGGTGACGAATTTGGCAACTTTGGTGACAAAATAGATAATCCTGCAATCTTCAAGAATTTCGACAATAGAGCCAATAAGAACCAAGATATATCTTATTGTTCCAGAACCTTCTCTGTTTGGACAATCTTCAAGAATTTCGTCAATAGAGCCAATAGGAACCAAGATATACCTGATTATTCCTGAGCCTTCTCTGTCTGGCTCCGGGAACTACAAAATGTCGGGCGGTCTAAGCTGAAGATAATATGGAAAGAGTCAACGGCGAGTCGTTGGATCAGTCCAGCGAAGAGCAAACGTTGTGTGGATCTGAAATGATTACTGAAATGAGCAATGAGTTGAGTCCTGGTGTCCACTGTAGAAGCAGCATCGAGTCGTGTGAGAAGTAGCCATTCGTGTAGTAGTGAGTCGGCAGTTGGATACAACTAAAGCGAGGTTACAGTGGAGAATTGTAGACATTTGGAGACACCGTAGAGAGTAATTACGAAAGTTCTCTCCACCTGCTGAATTGTTTGGCTGCTTTGTGTGCTGTGGTTGTTATTATTACCGATTATTACTTGTATTCTACTGTTTGTTTTAGTGCTCTGTTGTGTTTTGCATGCGTTTGTATCGGCTGTATATTTTTTGTCTGTGTATTTTTAACTTATTTATGTTGTTTTAGTTTTACTTATGGCACTTGCCATATTGGACAATTGAATAAAAAGAGAATTATATTGGATAATTGAATAAAAAGAGAAGACTTCATTAAATTATGCATAAACAAAACTCATATTTCAAATTTGATTAATTTCAGCTATTTAAACAAAATTTAATCAAATTAAACAAACCACTAATTATGCATAAAAAATTTAATATTAAATTTGATTAATTTCAATTAAGTAAACAAAATTAAATCAAATTAAGTAAACAACATTAATGATTCATCTGGAAATCGGTTTAAGCTTTATTTATTTTTATAATAATTCGTCAATCATATTATAATAAAATGCATCTTATTACATTAAAATTAATAGTTCTATCCCAATTACCATAACTATTAATTTTAATACAACAAGTACATAATATAACAAGTTTTTATATAACTCGTTAATTAAGATCAATAAGAAAATTGCCTATTATACAAAATATATCATAAAAATTTGATATATAATAAAATATTTGTCATTGTTCATTCATTAATTGAACCTACTTTGTTACTTTTGTAATTATGATTTCTGCATATTAAGGAATATAATCAATGGCAATATATCAGTTTCTCGAAATATGTGGTTATTAATTTTATGATGCTCTTCCAATTAACAAAGCAGCTCTTAATCTTATTTTAACTAGACCTTGCATTTGCATATATGTATTTTGGTTTCATTAATCTAATTGTTGTGAATAATTTTCAGAGATTAGCTTTGTAGTTAGGAAACAAAGGTAAAACTCTTTCGGTGTGAAATAGTTACTGCACCAGAAGTTAATAATTGTGTTATTTATAATTTTTTGCAACTTATTACCCATAAAAGTAAATACATATTTTACTCTAAATTGTATTAATTTCAACTGAAAATATTCATAAGAAAGGCATTGGAAAAAAACGAAAATTGAAGTTTATTACGATGTGACATATGGAGGATTATGTTCCCTGAAATATGAAATTTTATGTGAAATTAAATCCATTTATTTTTCCCAAAAAGAAGGGATGCCTCATTTAAATCTTTAATATTTGACTTCTAATCCCGAGTTATTTTTCTAGAAATGTTTTATTCCAATTGTTTGAATAAACACTATTCTAACTTCAGCCAAAAATGTGAACAAATAATCTATAGGAATGTCTCAGATCACAATTTTTTATAAATAAGCTACAATAGCACATCAATTTTCATATATAGCTTTATATTTATTCTCCACTTGCATCCAAATACTCCAAACTACGAGTATATAAGATACCGAAATTTCATATTTCAGGGAACATAATCTACCATATGTCACATCGTAATAAATTCCAACTTTCAATTTTTTCCAAATACATTTCCACGGCCTTACGTTTTTAAACCACAACAAAAGCTTTTATAAAGTTCGACAGCATTTTCCACTCTTTCTCATATAACTATTCTCAGTCATCAAAGACATCCTAAACAACACTTTTTTTTTCTTCAAAATATATCGAATGCCTTCCTTATGATTATATTTCAAATTTCTTGTTTGTTTCGACAGAAAGCGTTTTATGAAAAAAAAACATAAAAGACTTACTTTTTCGATGTGCACTTTACTTGTATAAGGTTTTCTATTTCATTTTGTTGTTGTTGTTGTAGAAAACCCCTTCCCTTTTAAAGAAATTGTTATAAGTTAACCCTTGCTTCAAACTGTTTTTGAATAGAAGTTGATTGCGTATCAGGGAGAAGAGTTTTTAAAATATTTTTTGTCTTTATTTCATTATTTAAATCATTCCTCAGTTTTGAATTTTTATGCTCCTTCTGAATTCTAAAGTTAAAGTATGTCAAGTATCAAAAAATTCTATTTTTATATTGTTACCAAAATTTCACAGGTAGTGTACAGAGACTAATATGATACGTTGAATACTGGTAAAGTCGCTATATTTAAAAAATACACAAAGCATAGATAAAAAAGTACAGCACAAGTATACACAAAAAACAATACTCTTATAAGACAAAATATTAGCTGATAATAAATTAAAATTTAATTAAAATCTATGATATAATAGCTCTCGCACCACTGGATCGTAAAATGATTAACACTCCATTGAGAGAATTATTCTCTTATGAGTATTGGCATTTTACATTATCCTTACAGGTCATGAAACTTTTAAGAAGGAACTACATATCTCGGTTCCAATTATAAACAACGACATTATCCTCAAAAAATTTCATTTTCATCAGCGAACTTATCATCAAATGGTCAAAAAGCTCTTCGTCATTGAACTGGCATTCATTAAAAATATCTGAAAATCACTTTTGTTAAAATTGAGTTTAACGCTATGGGAAAATATTAAAAATTCCTTCAATATTAAACAATATTAAACAATTCACAGTGTGAGAATTCTCAAGAGTGTTTAAAACTACGTTTGTTCTGTTTCCATTTCCATGAAGATGATATTCAAAAACTCAAAGATATAGGTAAACGAAATTTGATATATAGTTGTTTAACGAAAAATTTCACGTGCATCTAAATTGACGGCCAAAGACAGGAAGCTTATAATATTACCTGAAGGCATATGAGTACTATAATTCAAAATACGCAGAAAAGATAAAAACCAATAAGCTGATTTCACAACATATATATAACTTGAAATAACTATCAAGAAAGCAACGTTTTAATGAACGAAAATAAAGAAATATGAATTTTTATCCCATGTCATTTGAGATAAAGTATCGATATAATCAATAAAATTATTAAAAGGCGAAAAGATAAACATCAAAAACTGTTAAATTTTATATTATTTTAAGAAACATTTATAAATAATTTTAATTATTAATATATTCTGTCTGAAAATTAATTTTCTTTTTGGAAACATATCCTTTATTACACCAATTTCTATTAAATATTCGTCTTTACTAGTTGAAAATAGAACTTTATGCAAATTTCGATTTAAAAATTTTAGAAGCAGCATTCTTTGTCTTTTTTTGCAGAAAACTTTTTATAAGTTAAGACTCGTTCAAACTAGAAACTAAGTAACTTTTCGGATGAACTATTACAAATGAAACGAATAGTTTGGGATAATTAAATTCTTACGAAATCAAATTCTTCTTATATTTCTTTTAAATTTTTGTTTCGCTTTAAGATAAAAAGAAAATTCCAATCTCAAATTACAAACATCAGATAAAAAGAAAGAATTGCTTTAAAATGTCTAGGGTATAAAAAAGAAAATGAGCTAATTAAAGTTTAGAAACTATCAGGTTCAGACAACAATTTAATTTAAAATACAGAAGCGCTTAATTTTTAAATAAAGTTTATAAAACAAGGTGAAAAAAAATGTAGTAAATACTGTTTAAGAAGTAAAGAAATTTTATAAGTCTTATTATGTGCTTATTCGCAATAAATAACCCAAATGATTATAATAAAAAAGACAAATGGAACTGGTTTCCTACAAACCTTATTTTCATAGGCACTCAAAAGTGCTATTCCAAAGAATAGCACATTAGAGCACATCAGGGCAAAAATTAACCTACAAAATATTAACCTTTTGCCTGAATTTAACATTTTTTTAAAAAAAATCTATTGTGTGATTCTTGGCGAGAATTTAGGCAATTGATCACTGTTAAGGTTAACCCCTTAACCGGTTTGCCCGTACGCCGTACGTGCATCGATTTATCGAATTTTGATCGTTGTAAACAAAAAATAAATCATTCATAACAATTATAATTCAATAGTAAAATAACTTCGAATACGTAGATAAGCCAAGTATTCCATGGATTTCCATTTGAATCAAAATAAGAACATTTTCCCCAAATAGAAGGTGTCATCTTATTAGATAGTAAGGAAAATAAACCGGTTAAGGGGTTAATAGCACCCTAAAATCGAATTTGTGTTTCAGGTTATTTTTCCTGTACCAATTGGAACAAAATTTGACGCTAAACTATACTTGTAGTCATAAAATCACATACCAAATATGATATATTTAAGTCATTGCGTTTTTGAGTTAATCGCCTTTACATGCCTCTGAAATTAAAATCCGGCAGAAGATCAATCTTTTGTAAAATTTAGTTCAAAATTTTATCTGTGTCCACACTATTTATGTTAAAACTAGGTATCGAATTTTATTTACCTACTATTTTACGTTTTGCAGTTACTGTGTAATTTATATTTGGAAGACGAACAGACGGATTCCTTCTCAATGCATTTTGATCAAAATTTGATAAAAATTTACATATTTTGTGTAAGAACTGTAAACAAAATTTCAATTTTCTTGCTGAAAGCATTTCTTAGTTACATTCATTACAGACAGATAGACGGACTTGCATTTCTCAAAATATTTTAATGTGTTTTTCGAACTCAGGAAGACCTAAAACGTGGAAATTCATCAAAACTAGAGGTTAAATTTACTGTTACAAGTGGGCTAACGCCAAGAAAACGTATGGAAGGAGAAAGTGATTGGCGACGTTTGGCGAGAAGCTTCGCGCCAGCCGTGTTGGTTTGGCGAATAGTCTGGTAGCCGCTGGATCCTTCATGAAGCGGCGCATTGCTTCGCATGCTTTTGGGCTCACTCTCAGTCGGCTATATATGGGACGGGTTGCTATATAAAAGAAGGGCTATATAAGGGACCTGGCAGTCAGTTAGTTAGTTTTTTCCCTCTCAGAGGAGAAGCGTCTCCCTGGACTAGCGGATTATTCTTCTTACTTCTTAGTGAGCTGAGTTTACGTTTGCTGTTAACGTTGTATTACAGAGCTCGCTGTGACTTACTGTTTAATGTGCTATACGATAGCTGTTTTGCAGTCTGTGTTTATCGGGCGTAAGACTTGCATTTACGCTGTGGCTGTCGACTTCTGGATTGTTTATATCTGAAGTTCTACTTTATCAAGTCATCCTGTAAATAGCTGTAAATAAATTTGTTTGTGCTGTCCTCAAATAAAGTCCATTTAGTCTGAAACCGCTAGACTAAAAACGGAATAATACTTTATTATTTGTTTACGAGAAGGTAGAAAAGAATAGAAATAAAACAAAATCTTTCAAAGGAAACGCATTTCGCTGTTATTTTATAATAAACAAAAACAAATTATATGACTTATCTGTAACGCTATTCACAACATTCCCTTTATTTTACGACTAAAGTTCTATTTCTACTAAAGTTCTAAGAACAACACTAGCTATTGGAAATTATTTTATAATCTTATTTCATTAAAAATTTTAAGTCATGAACAGTTAGAAAAGTTTCACCAAAAATCATAAAAGTCATTATCCAATCCATATATTATTCAGTTCACGAAAACTTTCAATTTTAAAATAACAGTTATTCATCAGCCCTTTGAATTGAGTTTAATGGAGACTGTTATGAAAACATTTAGAGTAGACAATGTTTGTTCTGAAATTTCCCAGCTGTCATCAATTTCCAGAATCGTTTGCTACGATGTGACAATGAAGGATATAAAGACAGTGTGCTGTTTTTAATTCGAGTCATTTAGTTCAATCCACTAGATGATTTCGGCGTTTTAAAAGCAATTCGAAAATATTTCGAGATACTTTCAAAATTGTACTGAGAAACATAAACGAATGTTCCGGATCATTTTTCGTATTCTTACTATTTTTAGAGGATTTTCGAACAGCATTATTCTTCCATGTAAAAATTCAGAACGTACTATTTGTCTCTTGCAATTCAAGATGCATTTCTGTAACGGTAAGCATTTAATTGTAATTTATTCTGTTTGTTCCGATTGGGTGTGGGTAAATGCATAATACTTGACAACTTTCCTAGATAGCGTTTATTCTTGAATTCAAATTACAGAGCATTAAAACAGATGAAAAAAGTAAACTAAAACTGAATAACTTTTCTTTTTTGCTAACTTTTTGAGTTCAGAAATTTTCTTTCTGACAATTCCATCATTTTGACCTAATTTTAATTTTGTTTCTTAAAAGTATATGAAGAGTTGTTGTTGTTACTTATGGCACTTGCCATGGACAAGCCCCGCTGATACATCAGCAGATTTTAATCCGGAGATATACGTCTCTTGTTTAACAAGTAGCGCCATTTATGGCCAAGAATACGACTTAGCTACACATACGTCACAATCCTTTTTAGAGGGCAGACTTCATTCGTGCAAATTCATTCATTCATCTCAGATCATAATTTAGACCTGGAACAGAGAACGATCACCTCTGACCCAGTACCCCCAGTGGTATTACTCTCGACATGGAGGACTTTGCGACCACGACAGATTTTACGAGTGCTAATTGCCACACACTCGGGGATTCTTTTGGCCAGTGAGTTTTGAACTCGCAACCTAAGGAGTACCAGCCCAACGCTCTACCAGGCTATCCCGACCATCTGAAGAGTGATAAGATGATGCTGATTAATATTTCAGTGAAATTTAACTTATCTATTATATATATTTATTTTTCAATGTAATAAACAAGTCTTTATTAGTGCTCTGAATATTTATGCATATAATAACTTTTCCAGAATGCAAAGAAATTGATTATCAGTTGTTTCTTGGAAAATCTTGGTTATGTTTACTTTCAATTAAAAGTTTTTACAGTTAGCTTGATGTTTATAATTCTCCGAATAAAAACATATTAAGTCTGAAATTGGGGTAAGCATTAAATCCTTTTATATCATAATATTCTTATTTAAAAATCGATCGGTAAAGTCTTTTAAAATCCTTTAAATTCCAAATAACATCTCGCATAACCAGGGAAATAGGTACTGGTATATTTATAATGTACTTATATTAATATTTCTTACGATGATATAGAATTTACTGAGACAAGTTACAGTGCCTCTTGTGTCGAAATAAGAAAATTATAAATATATCTAAACAGTCCAACTACAAATATGCACACTATTCCGAAATAAAAATAAAGAGAAAATTTTCATACGCTAGTTGATAAATTCTCTGTGAAATGTGCAATTAAAAGTATGAGCTTTTTGTGGCTTGCAAAATGATTCGCTCAAAAAAAGAAAATTCTATCTTTTGTATTCGTTGTACTTTTTTGTATTCGTTGTATTTTTTGTTACTATTTATGTTTAATTTCTTTTTAACATAGAGGAGAATACATTTTTCATAACTTCCTTATTTCGATGCTTGGGCTGCTGTATCTAGTCGCAATGAATTTAGCACAGTAATTTTATTAAAGGTACTCAATTTTTCTCTCAGTATACAAAATGCTTTTTTGAATTTAAATAGCTTAAAATGATTTTGCAGTTCATACTGTACATTCTATCCAATATGCATATGAATCCTTCTTATGAAATCAAGTATCAACACATCATAGAACTACTAAAAACTTTACATCTCGGTCCACCTATTTTCTAACTTCCACATTGAAACTTCACTTTCTGATTCGCCGGCTTTCTGGCGCAGAGATAGCGCGTCTTCCTCGTGGTCTGGGAGTCCCGAGTTCGAATACCGGTTCGGGAAGGGTTGTTCTTCTGTGTGCTATCTGTGGGATGTGCGAATGCGCACATCTCACAGACAGCGCACACTCACCCTGTAAAAAGGGGTTGTGCAAGCGAATGTGGTGAGTGAGTAACTCAATCGTACTTTTGGCACTAGTTGGCGCTACTTCAAAAACAAGAGACGCTCCTTTCTGCTTAAATCTGCTTCTGTATTATCGGGGGGCTTGCCCAATATGGCAAGTGCTATACGTAACAACAACAACACTTTCTGATTCGGTACGTACCGAAAATCAAACAGATACATAGCAAAATTCTTCTTCCAAAGCTTTTAACAATCGGAGAAATTCACACAAATATATATTTGGTTCATTAATTAAAACAGTTTGAATTTTAGTTCAACGATTAGAACTATTAATAAAATTTGAGCAGATTCTTTTAAATTTGCCAAAATTTAGAAAGAGTGTTTTTATCAATCGAATTGCTATCAATGAAAAACTATTTTTAAAAATTTATGGCAGGGCAGAAATTTATTTTATGTAGTAATTTTTTTGAAATTTATCAAGGAAAATCATACAGTATCCCTCATTTTTTAATTAAACAAAATTCTGTGTAAAATTTAATAAAATGTATATATTTTTTTATAAATTTGGAAATTTTAAGTTCAATGATCTACCCAATATAGAAAAATTGATTTTTTATGATTAGTGAGAAGAAACCAAAACCAGTGTTTTCGAATTATAAAAAAAAATATTTAATAAAAATATCGAATAAAAAATCTTGAGTTTATTTTCATATTTATCGGCAAAATATAAATTTGTAGTAGAATAAGTAGTTGCTTAATACATTTCGATAAAAGATGTCGGCACAAACTATTTTAATATTTTTCGTAAATATATTTGAGAAATCAAATACTTTTTGGTATTTTTAGAATATTCAAAACAGCTGAAATTTTAGAGATGGTAAAAATTTCTTTTCGTTTCGTATAACCACAAACCACATCAACTATTTCCTCGCTTATGAAAGAAAAAAAAAGAATGCATATTTCCAAAAGAGAATAAACGAAATTTCGACGGGTCCTCTTATTTTACAAACAAAAATGGGGAAAAATGAATTTTTTCATTGCTATAAACTTTCCAGAAATAAGATTGTATCTCAAGTTTCTTTAGATTACAGAAGTTCAAAAAGTGAATGCAAGCCTTTGATAACAATTTCTTTTGACTGCTTGTTCTATCATTGGCACAATATAATCAAAAATGATTTTTGAGTCAGAAAACTCCATCAAACCACGCTCGCTCTTATCATTTTTCACGAAGTAACCAAAGAAGATTATTTTTTTTTCTCTTTTAGACTACTAGAGAATCAAAAGTTCCAGAAGTGTTGAATTTACAATATAATTCGAATAATATGAGGAAATTTAGAAAAAAAACATTTCGTATTTTAGGAATTCGTCCATATTAAATTTTTGTTGATCCATTGTCAGTTGATCCCTTTTACTTCAATTTTAGTATTTAATTCCGTGGAGAAGATCTAAAACCACTTTTCCTATAAAATTACAAATCATTCGGGAATTTTATATATAATTCTACGTTCTTTTATCATCAGGAATTGAATTAGAAAAAGAAATGAGTTTTGTGAATTTCAAAATGACAAAATAAAATTCTATTATAAATTTAAAATTGTATTAAAACTGAGTTCCGTCGATTTTTAATTTGACTCTAAATTGATTTTTTCTGGTGTATTTTGAAACCTTAAAACTGTAATATAAATTATAACAATGTAAATAATTAGTGTTGTGTCTTTTTAACTGGAATGTTGTTTATATTCAAGTGAAAAACAACCTTTCTCAGCAGTGAAATTTTACAAAAGAATGAGGGGAAGAACTAAATGGATTTCTCTGAAAATAAAAGAAAATTAACTTATCTTTAAATCACATGTCAGGTTTGGTATTTTTCCCTGCATAAACAAAGAAAGTCCAAACGATTTTTATTTGAAAACGAATCTAATATTAATTATCCTATCTCTATGAAACAGATGATATTTAATTAATATTTTTTCAGCTTTGCTAATTCTATAGCTATAAATCAAAAGTTGCGCTAGTTAAATAATTTTTAAAACATGGTTATCTCTTTTGTGAGTTATTTTTAAAACTGTGATAAATATTTTTAAATGGAAATATTATTCACTAAACAATCATTCTAAATCATTAATATTTCAAAAGAAAAAAGATAATGTTTTTTTTACGTCTTTTGTTTCAGTTTGAAAATCGTTAACAAATGTATAAAAAAAGATTTCGAAATAATCGAATAAATGTAATTTAGAATGAAAGGGAAAATAAAATGATTCTGGGTTTTCGTTCTAAAATAAAAATAAATAAAATCATTATTAAACCTTAGGAGCTTTATTTAGAACTTCGAACTATTAATTCCCGTTTTTATTAATTTAATTAAACTCCCACTTCAGAAAGTAATTGAGACAGTGGTTTTTTTTCTTAGAATTCATTTATCTTCTAAAACTTTAACTCAATTTCTAAATTATCAGGTAAATTTAATTAAAAAACCCATATGATATATACTCCTTTTTCATATACATGCAATTAAAAGTCAAGAAATGATAATTTTAAATTTACAAATGAATATAAAATTCTCAAACCAACTACTATTTTAGTTATGAAAAAATGAATAAATTCTTATATTCTTAGTATTCCTTAAAAATTAGTTAAATACTCTTAATTTTACACATTATTTTTATATTTTCTTCAAAAATATAAATTTTGTATAAATGTTTATGGCACATCGATGAAATTTATAAGAATTAATCTTCAGAATTTCAAAATAATCATAATTATCATTAATATACGGAGATTTAACAATAATCTCCGTTATGTAAAACACTGAACACTGTTGGTGTAAATGTATTGGAACACTTTTTTAAGCAAGCAGTTTTTTTTTTAATATCACCTATAATATACTGTATTATGCTTCCTATATATGGAGTTTTCTGGAAACAAAAATTGTCACAGTTCTCTATACTTATTTTTATCTTAAATGCTTGAATATTGCATAAAATGTCATAAATGGTAAATAAAATAACACTTTATCGGTATGAGAACCTTATTTGCTCTATACCTCACCAAATTTTTCACCAACGTACACAAAATTGGATATTAAGCTTGATGACGTTAACATTAATTGATATAAATACAGCAGCTCAAAAGATTGAGAGTACACCTGACTTTTACTTGATAAATCCGACTTTCAATACAAATAACACATTAACGTGATGTCCAACCATATTTTTATTTTTACACATAGTAAATGGTTTAATTTAAAGTAAAAATAAAGAAAAATCGACGAAAAAACCTCTAAATTGAAAAATATCAGAAGCATTTTAAACAAACATTAGCAGATTTTTCCCTCATAAAATTGAGAGCACACCTACGAAATTTTTGTAATACCTCGCAAAGATAGAAAATATTAAGATTTAATTGCATGTATTTTGGCTTTTATAACGATCTTTAGACGTCGTGGTACAGATTTAATTAGTTTTTGGTGGTATTTGAAGATATTTTACTTCTTCTTGCGTGAATTGTTTCAAATAGGATTTGTTGATAATTTTGTGTTTTGAACCACTACATTGAGTGTGGCCTACAGATATTCATTGGTATTGATATCAGGGAACTGAGATAGTGTATATGTCTAGCTCAAATTTTCCATCGTTAATAAAAAAAAATTTTCTTTGTCCACTCAAGTTCAAACACATTTTTTAAAACTTGTAGTGCATGACGCTTGATATTAATTTGATTTGATTTCAAATATTAAGTGATTTTTTTAATTATTTTGATTTTTCAACTGATTAAAATTCTGTGATTTTCTGATTTTTCAACTATTGATTCATTAATTTGGTTAATTTTTTATTAATTATAAAATAAATTTATCTCCAAAAATCTTCATTTCCCTACTACCAAACAAGTAAGACATCAGTCCTTTTCCCACGCTAAGGAGGCTAGGCTTAGCATGTTTTCGACCAATTATTTCAAAAGATTTCTTAGTATTTGATGCATTTAAAATTAAACATTGTTATTTAATCAATTTTTTAAAATCATTTTGAAGTACTTTTTAATTAAAATAAAATAGAATAAAGGAAATTAAAATTTTCTAATCTGCATTGCGTTACCTCAACTGGCATAGAAAATTCGTGCGTTTGCGTTGCCCCGATTGGGGTTAAAAATTAACGATTGTGAAGTTGGAAAATGTCTACTTAACATTGTGATTCTGTCTTATGTATTTACGTATTTCAATTAATTGTAATTATTTAATAAAAATTAATTAAAATAAAAAGGTTAATTAGCTAAATTAGCCTAAGTAGTAAATAAAAAATAAGTATAAATAAATAGGTAAGAATTGACTATCAAACAATTTTTATATTACTTTTTGCATCTATATTTATAATAATCAAAGCTCAGATAAAAAAGTTAATAAATATCCTTCTCCTCTAAATGATTTTTAATGAAAGAAAACTATACAAAAACAAACAAAATGATCAATAATTTTTTCTTATAACAACTAAGTTGGGAATCTTTAGAATTTCAATATTTACTTTAAGTCGATTCAAAAATTTCAGATTTGCGTCTCACTTAAAAAGAAGCTTAATCGATAAAAGCTTTTAAACTTCTACCAAAAATGCTCTTTGGAATCATTTCACATACAGACCTCAACAAAACAGAAACCCGAAATTTAAGAAACCCTTTTAAGGGCAAACGAGATTTCCGAAATGGGTGAAATCATTCTGATTCAGAAAATGAAAATAAAAATGTAATCCGTGACTGAAATTCAAAATCCTAATTCAGGAAAGGGATATTTTGCTAACTTTGAAACGAAATATTTTACAGATATTTATTTTATAAAAGAGCACTTACAGCTTATCGATAAATCATTGATGCTGAAAGCCTTTCCACTCGTTTATTTTGTCCAAGCATAGCACAGAATTTTAATCAGAAGAGCAGAGTGATCCAAAGTCTAAAAAAATTATTGTAAAAAAATTTATACAACTACAATATTATAAAAGTGAAAGTTTGAATGGATGGATGGCCGGATAATGTTAGTCAATCACGCCAGAATGGCTGAATGGAATTGGATAATATTAAACACAAAGTTAGATTATAGTCTAGAATAGAACACTGAATTTTATTTATTCCAGTTAATTGAGCAGCTATTTTTAATCAATTAAAAATTAACTTGCCCCCCCCCCCCCAAAAAAACCCGTTTTCCCACCGCCAAAAGAGTACAACTTCCAGCTGTACGTATTTCTTCTACCTACTTTCATTATTTCTAATTAAATTCTTTTAAGAGCATTCCATTTATTGCCTTAATTGTTTTTTTTCTATATTTCCATTAATTTACTGCAGTGTTCATCGAAACCTTATAATTACAGTTCGCATCAAATTTGGCCATTTTGCTAAAATTTGGCGATAAACTATTTCTTTGGCTAAAATTACTGTATATCAAAGCTGTTCAATTGTGTGTTTATGTATTCGTGTTAGTTATATATTTTTATACATGCTTATAGTTCTAAGTACATAGTTTTTAAGTACTTTTTCCCATACTAACGAGGCTAGGCTTTACGTGTTTTCGAGCAATTATTTTAAACGATTCTATTCTCTTTTTACTTAGGGTTTGGTGCATTTAAAATTAAACATTGTAAATTAATCTGTTCATGATGAATCCGAGAAAATTTTGCTGAAAAATTCTTGATATATTACATAAATTAAGTAAGATATTTAGTGCCTGTAAAGTTTAAATGCTCAGCGACTCTGATTTCAGTACTCATATTTTTTTTAAAAAAAACTTTGTTTCAGTAAAAAATAAAATTGCATTAAATGCAGTTTAATCATTTCCACTTTAATTTAAAGCATAAATTCTAAGGGAGCTAACAGAAAATTAGAGAGATGCATATTACGTTATTTTGAAAGCACTCATAATATTACGAGCAGGGCCCGACTTGGGGCCCGGGGCAAAAATTTCTTTGTGGCCCCCTCTGCTTTACTACTTTAGTAATAAAGAACACTCATTAAAGCAAGAAAAGTAAACTAAACTTTCTATTCGATTTGGGGGGCCCCAATTATGTGGGAGCCCGTGGCAACTGTCCCGTATGCCCCTGCCTTAGTCAGGTCCTGATTATGACTTAATTACATGACTATCGAATTTTGGAGCTTTAAAATATCTTGATGAAGAAGTTATTAAAATAGGAATTACACAAATATTCAATTATTAAAATTTCAATGAATATTTAGTTTGCCCAACCGGCTGGTTGCCAAAGGAGGCTAATATGTTCTATATGTATGAATATGTTTAGTACATAATCATTTCCTTATATTTTAAAAGTGGTTATAAAACTTTTATTAATAATCCTTTCTGTAACTAAATTCAGTGTGAGTACCTTTAGTAGCTTAGAAAATGTCATCTAGGTGGTATTCACATTTTCGCAATGCATTGTTCATTATTCCTACTGTCACATAGAAACTTGATCATTGAGTTTATCGATTTCATCAATTAGTTTTGCAAACATTCTGTCCTTTATGTAATCGTTAAAGAAAAAATCTAGCGGAATCGTATCAGATGAGTTTAGATATTATTGATGACCTTGTTGCCGTGACCTTGTTGATGCCATTTTTTATCAGCAATCGAAATAATCGAATTTAAATCCTTCCTATAGAAAATAGTGGTTTTCCATTTTCTATAAACATAGTAATAATGTTCACTATTTCTGCAATAGTTCAGTCAAATGGTGAATAAAAAAACTAAATAAAGATTCATTAATAACTATATTATATT
The DNA here is from genome assembly GCA_026289955.1 of Argiope argentata. NCBI lineage: Eukaryota > Metazoa > Arthropoda > Arachnida > Araneae > Araneidae > Argiope > Argiope argentata. The sequence continues at coordinate 998,408 of JAOUZG010032691.1, read as the reverse complement.
CAATGATTCTTTCGTAATATTTTTGTAATCTTAGAAGGATTGATTGGCTAAGTTTGTGAAGGCGTATGACGTCTTCATTGAAGGGAACTATGAAACCAATTTCGTCATACAAACTAAGTACTTTTTATATTCAATTTGATACTTTTTAGACAGCTCTGGTGTTATTACTTATCCACTGTAACTAGAACAAAATCCAATTTTCCTATTTTATTTACATTGTTTCTTATCAATTCCCCAAGATAAAATAGAAACACTTTCTTGCGAATTCTGAAAACCAAACTGAACATTGTTTCAATATACCCCCAAGAACTGTGTGCCGGTTCTATGAATACTTCAAATTATTCAAATCAATCTAAATTTTGGGAATATTTTACTTGCTTTCCTCCGTTCAATACTACATCCGTTGTCCCACACGTTTAAATACGATTTAAATAGTTTCGGTATATAAACTTTTTCAATGTATTTCGTCTCTCACCCGAACACAAAACAAACCTGAGACATCAATTTCTCTATCAAACATTCTATTTATTCTCTCTTCACGCAGAACTGTTTCCTAACCAAGACCACATTCCGTATGCAAACTCCATTTCCATTCTTTCTGTAAAAATGTCCTTACTAGTCCATTTCATAATAAATGGTCGACTTTCAATCTGTTTCAGATTTCCTTCAAACAAAAAGATCTAGAACTTTTGTCTTTTCTTCCAAATTTTTTTTCATACAGTCCATCTCAGTTATCGAAGTAATCCTATAAAGCGTATCAAATTATTCTTTTGTTTCTTTCGTCTTCATATAACAGAATTTCGTTTTGACTCAGTTAAATTGGATTTAAAGAAAAGAAAGAGGACTTTTTTAGCTGTCTACGTTATTTTTTTTAATACGCTCCCTTTCACTTTTTTTTTGTAAAACAAAAAAACGTATTATTACATTTCTATCTGACGTCAAATATCTAATAAACAAAATGAGGATAGACAGTTTTTCATAATACTGGAATTCCTACAGTAGTTCATTTTATTTAATTGTAAAATTGCTTTGATGTCTAGAGTTCTTTTGTTCTGAATTTATTTAAAATCTTTAAGGGCATACAAAATGCACTCGAATAAATTTTTTTAATATCAGTAAAAAATCTTCAATTTTATCCGTGAAGGAAATATATAATTAATCAGTGTAAATATAAAATAAAAATCAATTGATCTTTACTATTAATTCATGTCTTGGTTCTTCGCAAACCAATAAATTAGTTAATTTAGAAATTTAAAAAAAAATTATCTCAGCTGCTAAATTTAAAAATGGGAGATGGGACTCTACATCCGAAAAGAACGCAAACCAAAAATGCGAGGTTGTTTTTAACTCCGCCCGGAATCGCTTATGGCTATGATTGATAGACTAGTATATTGATGAAATACAGCAATCTCATAAACTAAAAATCTTTTTAAATACTTAGAGCGATTAAAATAAATAAGAAATATTTTAAGATTTTATAAAAGTTACAGCACCATGACTAAAAAAATAACATTTCTACTGATTGAAATATACTTTATAAAGTTGCATAATATTGCACATATTTATGACGATTGGCTACATCTATATGCAATTTTTAATAGAGAAATTTTAATATAGACACCCTAAATATCAGAAATAAACGATTAAAATTAAAATATATTCACTACATATAATTATTCCGGTGGAGATATTGACTTTAAGAAATTTAATTTTTCCATTTATTTACCTTTTAACTTTTATATTTACGTCTATTATGGAATAAAGTTAATTGATTCTCTCCAAATTTTAATAATCTATCTCAAAATACTTAACCCTGACATGTGAAGCATTTATCCCACTATTCTCCTATTTTCTTCATGAAAACCATTTTTTTAACAAATCCTACGAAGTTATTTCCTTACGTTTTACGATTTATATGATAGTGGAAAATGCTTACTATAAAAATGAGGCTTCAAATATGTGGAACAAAAACATCCCATGGTTCTAAATCAGGGCTTTATGGGGAGTTGGGAGCCCATGGAAACTTGTCTCTTAAAAACTAATATTGAGCGATCTTGGAGTTAATACTCAACTAACGTTGAGCAATTTTCTGTGAGATGCATGTAATTGGCACTGAATGAAATGTTCACTCTTTATAATAAGGTGCTTAATATTATTCTATAATATCCGTATCTTCACAACTATTCTATTTTTACTGTCATCAGTCACTGGAACTTCGAATCCTCCTTATTTCGAAAAGGATTGCATTCGATCTTTAAAAGTTTAAAACGTCTTCAAGCTGCATCAAGGGGAATTTTCCTGTAGCATCATATACAACTTAGTTGTCCATATTTGAATGACAAAAACAAAATTTCAGTGTGTTCTTGCGGACTTCCCGTGTTTTGACCAAAGATAAAATTTAAAACGTTGTACTTCGCCATTTATCAAGGTCATAACAATAGTACTGACGTTATAACCGTGATAAAAAGTACAGTTATTTCTTTATTTTTCCTACTATATATAAAATACTAATTTAAATATTTTTAAAATTTTTATTCAACTATAAAAAACTATAAATATTATTTAATAGGACCCGTATCAAATCGTGGATGTGTTTTCAAATCGTTTGATGTAAAAATTTTAGCCATTTTTTTTCCTATTTGAAAATAAGAAATCGTTGTTTCATTTTGCTGCATCTGGGAATAAGTAATTAATATCATTTTTTAAAGAAATCCTATTTAAATAATCACTTTGTTTACAATATCACATTGTTCCATTTCATTTCTGCTCATAGTCATGCTAATGTAAGCACTGAAGATCGATTTCCCTTGTTTCGATATTTATGATATGGTTTAGTTCACATGCGTCATACTCAATTTTCAACGTCGTAAAATTCCACTTTTGAACAGTTATGCCTCTATAACTTTTCGAAAATGACATACTTAATCATCACTCTACAAATATAGTGTAGTTTTAATATCCATTCTGATAATTATTTACGAGATGGTACTTATGGCACAAGAGTAAAAAAATTACAATATTTTTTTAGATTTATTATAGGGAAGAATGTTTAATAAAAATAAATTATAATCTAGATTTATATGAACTATTAATTTTAATTATAGTATAAAATTCTGGATTGTAAAAATTTGTACACATTTAATAATTTCATTTTGGGTGGCACATCTTGAACCAGTCAACTTTTTCTTGAAGCAGCACTAAAGCAAAATATTGTTTCAGTATTCAATTAATATTTTGGCACGGCTGAGAACTTATATTAATATAAACTTCCATTTTGGAGAAAAATTCGAATTGTAAAACAATAAAAGAATAAAAACAGCTGTTTTTGATTTAATTCGCCGTTAACTTTAAATGGCACTGATCCTCGGAACGCCCCTAGAAGTCACAGAAGATATGTGAAATTGGAGAAGCCAGAAAAGAAATTATTTGGCTTTGCTTTCCTTTTTTTTCCTTCCCTTCTCTTTCTTTTTTTTCCGAAAATGTCATATTCAATCGAGCATCATATTTTTATTTTAAAAATAACCTTGATGCAGGAAAAATTTAGCATAATTTCAGTACATGTGGTTTTTACTATTCATAAAACAACACAGCTTATCAATGGGGATAATTAGGCCTTCAAATTATCACCTATTGGTGCTTAATTATTATCTTCTGCATTTAACTGCTCACCTTATTCACCAATATATTATATGTTATTCTTAATTATTCACCACTTATTCACCAGATATTATTTTACGTGATTGTTGACTTGGGAATGGTATTATTTATTTTACATTCAACAAGAGACCAAGACTTATTCGTCTCAAAAATGCTATATTTGACTAATTTTACTGATTTTTATATAAGATGAGAAATGTTCGAATTTAAATTTGAATGTTGTTTTATCTAAGCTGTGTTATTTCGTAAAATCTGAAAATTTTCAGACAAAAATAGTAATTTTTTAAAAAAATTAAGTCAATTCCTACTTAGGCCAACAAAAAAATTATTTTAGTTGCTTTTTATTAAATAATTACAATTAATATGAATAATTTATCAAAAAAACATTGATGTTCGCAAGAATAGAACTCGCATTCGTCACTTTCACGTAAAAAAGACTGAAATCCTTGCATTTTACCGATTGAGCTACTGCCTGTTGATTTCAATTTTCATTACATTACAAACTGCTAAAACTTTATTTAAAATATTAAAATAAATTAAATGTAATTAATGAACTCATATTTGAAAAAACTGTATTAGCATCGAATGTCATCCGATACATGTTTTAAAAAATGCATTTGAACTTGAGTGGATGAATAAAAAGTATTTTATTAAGAACTGAAAATTTGAACAAGATATATAAATTTATATAGGTAAACTATAGACTAATAATAGGAATTGAAAATCTAATTTCAGGATTTCTAATCCACTCTCTTCATATAAAATATTATAATTTTATTTGCATTTATTCAGAAATTATATTGACGTTAACCTGTAGATCAATGTAACTTTTCATCGTAAGAAAAACAACTGAAGATGAAATTTTTAAGTAGTTACATAAAATTGGTTTCAAATATGATATGAAAGGAATAATCTGCTATAAAAAATGAATTCCATCTTTATAAATATTTATAGAATTTTGTGGTCACTTAGTTTCAAAAATATTCAAAATTTCAAAGATTGTTTAATTTAAGAACTAGAAAATCCTCCACGAAGGTTTTAGGAGTTGCATCTTTTAGTATGCATTATTATCTTTAAAATTGAATTTTTTGTTTTCATATGTCATGACCGAAGACTACTTTTATTTCTTCGATAGCAATAATTTTTAATAATAAATTTATTTTGCTTTATGTGCTTTTTTGTTTTTATGCTTATTTAAGCCTCAAAAATAAAGGGTCCTCATGAATCATTACAAGTGTTATAAGTGAGAAAAATTAAACTTTACTATCGTTAAGTCACTTAAATCAATTATTCAATCATTTTTAAATGTTTATTACTTTTTTTATACTACAAGTTAAACAAAGAATACAAATAATAATTAAATTCCTTAAAGAAAAGCAATTATATCCTTTCATTTTAAAATTTCAAAATTTTAAAAATGATTATTACCATTTTTTAAGTTATTTTTTATGTAAATATACAAATAGTTCTTTCTTTTCAGGCATACGTATATGAACATTTTGAATTATACAATTACAAAATTATCGATGTCTAAAAAAATTTTCTATTCTACTTAGCTTAAAAATACTTTAATATTATAGACCTTTTTCTCATAGCTTGATTAAAACAATCTTTTTAAAGCAGTATTTACGTAATCGTCTGCAATTTTGTTTGACATGGTTTGTAAAAATTTACATGCTTTTCATTCTTCCTTTTTTCAAAAACTAAACTTTAATGTGTTTGAGAATAGAAACATATACGCACCATTTAATTTCTGTTCAGATGGTTCTGAAAAAGGAAATGATAAATAGTTGTGGCTGGCTCGTTATTTCAAAAACAACTGTTACGAAAATGCTTCTTAAATGCTGTTTAAAACACATGTCTTTTAAAGAAAATTTCTCTTTTAAAATGAAGCTTTCTCTTTAATATCATAACATAGATTTGGCATTTCTTTTTCTAAAGTACTTATATTTTCTAAAATATGAACTGTAGATACGAGGGCAAGTCAAAAAGTCTTTGCGCCTATTTTTTAAGCCAAAATACAGCTGTGAATACAAAGCGAACATATGCATTCCCAGCAGCGAACGTTCCTTGAACTGTACCAGCCGCATCTGCCTTTAGCTCCGATGAGTGGCGGCGCTATCACTCATTTAAGGTGGCGGTTGTTCTTCAGACGTCCACAGCTTATGAGCAGCGAAGTGTTATTCGTTTTCTATGGAGCAAGGGACAAACGCCCATAACAATTCACAGGGAAATGCACCCCACGTACGGGGAAAAGTGTCTCGCTTCGAGAAGTGTTTAAAGGTGGTGTCGTGAAGACTTGCATGAGAATGAGCGTTCACTGGGGGAATCTGGAACACCCACGTTACAGTCCAGACCTTGCCCTTTGTTATTTTCACGTTTTCGATCCTCAGAAGAAGTTTCTTGAGGGACAGAGATTTACATGTGACAAAGAAGCCAAAAACGCAGTCCGACGGTGGTTCCACAGGCAGCCGGAAGAATTCTACCAAAGGGGATCTTTAATTTAGTGCTGCGATGGAACAAATGTCTGAACCGTTGTGGTGACTATGTGGAGAAATAATGTAAGGCACGTAGTACACTACGTATATTTGTAAATATCTGCATGTACCTGTTTTGGGGGAATAAAAAATAGGCGCAAAGACTTTCATTTGCCTTCGTCTGTTGAGAAAGATGGGCAACATTTTTAGAAAAATATATTAATCCCTAAAATCAAATTTCACAATTTAATAGTAGTTTGATAGTTATGATAGAACACGAGTACCACAGAACAATCCAAAAATCATTTCTGTTATCAAGAACCCTCTTTACATTCTTGTATACGATTTATGGAGAAAGCACTGTATCACCGAAACATTCGAAACCAAAATTTTGACGAATCTCCTTGTTCGAAGCCGTTTTTGGTATTATGTCTGTCTTCTGCTTGTCTGTGAACGAAATATATCAACAAAGCATTGATCTAAACAGATGAAATTTAATATACTATCTTTACATCAAATTCGTATGCATATCTATTAAATTTTGAATGAAATCAAATAATTTCGAGAAAAAATGTTTTTCTGGCTATACTAATATAAATTGACCCAAAAATTACTAAATAAAGAAAATGAAATACATAAATTTTAATGAGCAGATTTAAAATCTTTAAAAAAATGAAGTCAACAATCACGTTTGGAATTAATTTCGTCAAGAAACTGACCCAGGCCTGCCTGAACTTTCGAAAGCATTGAAAGCAGGATAACTCAAAACCGAAAATCAAAAAGTCTTTGCTCCAATTTTTTAAGCCAAAATACGGCTGTGAATATAAAACGAATACATACATTCCCAGCAGTGAACGTTCCTTGAACCGTAACCACCCGTATCTGCATTTTTCTCCGATAACGCGCTGCTATCAGTCATTTAAGATGGTGGTTGTTCTTCAGAAGTCCACAGCTTATGAGCAGCGAAGTGTTATTCGTTTTCTATGGAGCAAGGGATAAACGCCCATAGCAATTCATTGGGAAATGCACCCCACGTACGGGTGCAACCATCACTGTCAACAGTTATCATTCCACACTGACTCATCTGCGGGAGGCCATCGGAAAGAAGGGTAGAGGGATTTGTGATGTGGTTACCCTCCATGACAATGCAAGGCCACATGTGGCAGTCCTGACAGTCGCTAAGCTCCAGTCATTTCACTTTGAGAATCGGAAACACCCACCTTACAGTCCAGACCTTTCCCCTAGTGATTTTCATGTTTTCGGTCCAGTAAAGAAGTGGCAGGACAGAGATTCACATGTGACAATGAAACCAAGAATCTCTAATTGAGTACTACGATGGGACAAATGTCTGAACCGGTGTGGTTACTATGTGGAGAAATAGTGTAAGGTGTAGCACACTACGTATATTTGTAAATACCTGTATGAACCTGTTTTTGGCGAATAAAAAATAGCCTCACAAACTTTTTGATTTGCCCTCGTATATGATATTTTTCTTTGTGATTTTGTGATAACAATTGTTGTTTCATGTCAAATTTTGCAATTAATCTTTTAATAACTTGTAAAAGGGTGTCAAAGAAACTTTTCCATATTCTCTTTAATAAATTTTTCGTGTCATAAATTTTTCGTGCCTCGCATGTCACTAACGTATAATAGTTACGAACTATTAATTTTTGGCGTGAATTTAACATTTTTATTGAATCTATCAGGTCATCCTTGGCGAGTTATTTGGTGATTAATTCTGAGCAAGTATTTAATAGCCAAAAAATGAATTAGTGTTTTAGACAAGTTTTTCTCTACTAATTGAAACAAAAAAATTAAGACAAATTTGCACATGATAATAAAATCCTATACCAAATTTGTTATATTTAAGTCGTTGTGTTTCCTAAATTCTCGCATTCACAAGTTCCTGAAAATACAGACTGGTAGTCGGTGGATTTGGTTAAAAATTTGGCAGGTCTATGCACTACAAAAATCAAATCTGCGTAATGGATTTTTATACCTAACTTTCTTCTTTTGTTAGCTTATATACAAACAACTGAACTAACGGACTTTCTTTAAATAGATTTTACTCAAAATTTGATAGAAATCTGCAAATTTTATGTAAAGACCGTATACTGAATTTCAACCACATATCTCAAAGCGTTATTGACATGTCTTCGTCACAGACAGACATGTTCCAAAAATGGGTTCATTGAACTCAGAGAGCTTCAACTTATGAAGATTCCCCCAAATCTTGAATTCGAATTTTTTGATGATTGCTATACTTTCTCTTCAATTCGATATACGAAAGAGTAAAAAAGCGTCCATCAAAGCGTGCTAAACGCATTTCAACGATTGTTCATTAAAAATATGAGCAATTCATCTATAACGCCAGTATCAGAAAGGAATAAATGGCTTCAATTTCAGTCTTTAATAAGCGGGTCTCATTATTAAAAATTTTGGGAATCACTTCACTTTAAGGATTGATTCTCTCGAATTTTTCATGTTTCTTTGTTGTTGTAAAGACATAAAGAACATTGTGAATTTAAAGTGGTACATTTTGTAGATGCAAAAGGCTAAAATGTTAAAAACCAAAAAAAATGTCTGCATTTAAACACTAAATTCTTACACTGATGGTATTTCAAAGAGTTCTTTTTATCCACTTAAAAGACTGCGATTGGATATTTTACGTTTACTGAAATAGAAAGCAATAAAGAGATATCATAAATTGATAAATATTTGTGATTATCGTTGTAAATACAAATGTGAAAATGATTGGAATCCACAAAAAAAAACATCCATTCAGTGCGCACATCTTAGCAATATATTGCACGTTTTTTTAAAAATATTTAGAAAACTATCCAGCAAATTTTATATTTATCTTATTACAAGGAAAATCTCACATAATATTTTAATGCAAAAAGGGATGTTTTAATGCATTTATGTTGTTACTAACCCCAGATGGCCCAGCAGTGCTAGACCATCTCCATAAAACCCAGTATTTCAAAAAAAA
>JAOUZG010032691.1:968550-988882 GCA_026289955.1 Argiope argentata | reverse complement strand
AAAAAAAAGTGTATAAATAGAGCTGAGTTTTTGAGAATGTCATGTTTTGTAAAATTTAGACGATTTAAGATGTGAGTGGGAGAAGCTGGGGCGCTCTTAAACCAATGGCAGTCCGGGAAATACTTTTGTCCCAGGTGAAAAGTGAGGCCTTTATTATGTCCGCTGATGAATCGAGAGAGGGCTGCACTTTCTTTTCTATGGTCTGAAAGGCCTCTCCAGGATAATCTCGAATGCACCAGGAGTTATTCGGAGGAACACGCCAACGCTTATTTGTCTCCCCTTTTGCAATTGAGGAGATATCTGAATACATGAGAGTGTGGACATTACCAGCTACATCAGTGGTAGCCGCCACAGCAAGGGCATCAGCTCTCTCGTTGCCTTCAAGTCCGATTTGGGAAGGCACCCACTGAAAGTGAATGTTGTGCTTTGCAGTAAGTCGATGGCTGGTATTTAGAATGTTAATGCTCGTTACATCTCTCACTTGCTTCCAGTTTGATGGTTGCTGTAAAGAGACACGACTATCCGTTAAAATTCATATGTCGTTAAAATCGGGAATAATTCAGGTGTCGGCCAGCTGTAGGCCCTTGTGGATAGCTATTCATTTATGTAATATTATGTAATAAACTATTTATTAGAAAATTCAGCAACCATAAATCTTGACAAAATAGATGGTCAATAGTTCCTGCTAGTTATTAATGATTTATTTTAATAGTAAATTAAACCGAAATCCTAAATGAATTATTTAATAAAAACAGAAATATATTGTTATTGAGCATCATAAGCGATAAAAAAAATCTACATCGTTCATGTAAGAATCTCGAGCCGTGTTTCATTTATTGCCATATTTTTTTATTTATCACGTTTCCGTAACTACACATATAAAAAATCGATATATTTCAAATATTATTCAAATCTCCAAGTTAGATTCGGTTCAAAACCAGTAACAAATAAATAATACCAATGTTCAATCTCTATGTAAAATTCCATCTATTTAACAAGTTGCATTTTTAATGTATGTATATACGGGAGAAGAAGTATACCACATTTCATACGTTTAGCTTGCTACATTAGTTTCATACATTTATTTATCTTGTTCATAAGTGTACCGATAACCTGGAATAATGCTTAAAAAAATTCGGATTCGGGTAATGAAATGATTTGTAAAAATCTCCGATCCGAAATTTTAGCTTTGTTAATCATTAAAGTACCTTTTCTAATTCAAGTGCCGTAAAGTTAAAACATGAACAATTTAATTCTAATATCTTGCATTCAAAAGTATTTATGTGCTGTTGTGATCAATGGCACTTGCCGTGGACAAGTTTCCGCTGATACGATTAGCATATTTTAAGCCTAAGAAATGCGTCTCTTTGTTTTACAAGTAGCGCCATCTAGGGCCAAGAGTACGACTTAGCTACACACACGCCACAACCCTTTTTAGGGGCCAGACTATATTCATGCAAATTCATTCATTCATCTCAGATCGTAATTTAGACCTGGAACAGAGAACGATCAGCTCTGACCCAGTACCCACAGTGGTATTACTCTCGATATGGAGAACTTTGCTACCAAAAACAGATTTAACGAGCGCCGGCCGCCACACACTCGGGGAATCTTTTGGCCTGTGAGCTTGAAACCCGTAATCTAAGGAGTACGAGTCCAACGCTCTACCAATCAGGCCATCCCGGCCCTAAAAAAAGTATTTATAAAACAAGTTAGCATTTTGTCAAAAATAAAATTATTAAATGTGCAGAATATTGTGAAGACAAGTATTACCAAAACTATAATATTAACTCATTGTAAAATATTATATTTCTTAGAATCAGCTTCTGCTTTTAGTTTTAAGAAAATGCAGCGATATAACCTAGGAAAGGGAATAAAAACTGAAATCAAAAGCATTTCAAATTTTAAACATTTCCACCTATGTACTAAAATAACGGCAAAAAAATTCTCGAATCAGTTGAGAAAAACAACGAAAATTCGACAGTCAAAATATCAAAACAAAAAAGTGGAAAAACGGTTTTCCAGATTTCACAAAATCAATAACTTCATAAAAAAACATGTGATAAATAACCTTTGTCAGAAAAGGAGATGATACAGTAGAAAAAAAGTGAGAAATAGATGAGATTTGCTGAGGAAGAGAATTTGGTCAGGGCAGATTGATGCCCCTGCACTCTATTTCTTTGAGTACGCTTTCAATATCAGAAGTTTTGTAAATGCAAGAAAAAAAATCGATAAAAGTGAAAGAATTATTTAACTTAAAATGGCATTGAAACTCTTTAAATAAAGTATTTTCATTGAACTATAAAGCTTAGATAAAGTTTTAGTGCTAGTTTCGTGGTTATAAGTTAAACATTTAATTTTTTATTAGTTAAATATTCTGCTTTGAATTCAGAAATTATATAAATATTATGAAATTCCCTAAGATGAACCCTTTTAATTCAATTTCTTTTATCTTTAAAGGTCCTTGGGGTTAGATAAATTGTTGACATCCTACTTGGAACTGAAATACAAATTCTTAATAATTTTGAACTTGAAATAAGCAAAAAGGTTATTACAGCTAAAAACACGTCTTATAATTGCTGGTGTATTTATGCGTATGTGTGTGAGAGAGAGAGCGTGCGTGCGTGCATGCGTGGACGTGTGCTCGTGCATATGTGTAAACATATATTAAGAGTTGCGTCTCTGAATAGAAGAAACTTCTGAAATTTTAAAAACCTCTACTTATTTCATTTAGGAGAAATATTAAGTACAATAGAACTTTGTATTTAAATACGGATTATTTTTTTAAATTTGAATAAGGAACTTTTTAAATATTAAAATTCTAACATCTAACATAAAATCCATCTACATATTTCTCGAATATATTTAAGCTATTTAAATTCACCTCTGAACGTACTAAAATGGATATCCTGAAGGTATCTTTAAATGGAGACACCACTCACAAAACTCTATCTCTCATTTTGAAGAAAGAGAAAAAAATTTAACTTGGTTCAGAATACATTCTTAATGAGAAAAACATACATAGCTTTATGTGAGAGAAAAACAAACTCTGCTGTCTACTTCAAGAAATTTTTATATGGAATAATATGGATATTTTAGAATTTTAACTATTTCTAACATAATATTTTAAATTTTAATAGCATAAAATTTATATAATACGTATTTAATTTTCCTACAATCGTCTTTAAATTTTAGTTTCAATTAATTATTAATACAAAATATTTATAATTTTTTTTTAATTTACATATATTAGATTAAGTTACAATAATTTTTTGGAAACAATATATAAGATTGTATATTTTTAATATTTTTCGGATTTAAATTTTTTTGAAATATACATAAACATGACTATGAATATTCATACTAATTATTGCTTCTGCCATAAAAACCTTAAATAATTATCTTTGATGATTATCTTATGAATCATTACTCAGAAGGGACATTGCCACCAGATGATAACAACCTCACTGGCAGGGGAGAGAAAATCATTTTTAAAAAAGTTTTTTACCGTAAAATTATGTTTAGAACGGTAATCAAGCCTCTTAATTAGGCTTATTTCAGTATATTTAAAAAATTATAGATAAGCTTCAAAAAGAGTTAGGAGATAGTCTAACTCTCAAAGAAAATCAGATTAATTTTCTTTCTAGATTATTCGGAAATACTATACTTGACATTGTAGCTAAATAATTCGACTTTCTGTTTATGTAATGCAGCTATTACCTAATTTCTGTTTTCCTAATTTCTGTTATGGCAATTGAAAGTATAACACTCAAAAATCTCGGAAATTCCGCAGCTGTTCTCTGTACTAAAAGAGTTTTTTTTCTCTCTGTAATGGCACCATGAGGGAAAAAGAACATTAAGGCAATCTGTTGTCTTCACTCAATCCAGCAGACGACTTCGGAGCTTAAATAGTCATTTCAAATCATTTCCGGATATTTTCGAAATCGTTATTTGAGTTAATGGACAGAGTTTCAGGTTATTTCTCGCGTTCTGACAAAAGTTTTAACAATTTACAATAAGAATTCGCTTAGTTTCTTGAAAGAATCTTTATATTCGCTGCTGCAAATTGGAACCGGCTTCCTACGGAAGACTTTGAAATAAATTTATTCTGTTCGCCATTTATTTGGATATCAATAAAATGCTTCTTTTAGAAATTATAGTAGTTTTCATTTAAACATAAATGACAAAAATAGGATGGCGTATATAAAAATATTTCTACTATCATTGTATCAGGATGATAAGAATAATTTTTTAAGTCTAAGTATTTGTAAAGTCAATAATCCTGATAATTTAAAAAAAGGATTTACAAATAAAATTTCATAGCATGGAGCGAAGAAGATATTTCTCGTATTTTATTAGTCCTCGGTTTATAATGAAATTTTAATTAATGCTTGTAAATAAATTTAAATATTCAAATGTTCAAAAATATATGTATAATATTTTTACCTTCTGACATAGAAAGTATAAAAAAGTATAATAATCATAAAAATCTCAGTAATTCGACTCAAACCTCTCAAAGTCCCCTATCGTGTTCAAGGACATATCTGTCTGTACGTGAACACCATGACTAAAAAATTATTTAACTTAGAAGGCACAATTCAATACTTAGAATTATAATTTTCTTTAATGTGGTCTTAATTTCGGTATGTTTCCTTCAAATTACGTCGATTCGATTGGCTGTTTAAATAAAAATATACTCGAAAACAACAAAGCATGAAAAGTCAGGTAGAGGATGCGTCTCTTGTTTCTAAGTAGCGCCAACTAGGGCGAAGAGTACGTATATGGTACTCAAGCATTACATTCACTTACACAGCCTTGTGAAAAGGGGGTGCATTCACACATCTCACAAACAAAACATATGAAGAACAACCATGCCCGAACCAGGAATCGAATCCATGACGACCAGATCACGGAGAAGACGTACTACTCCTGTACCAGGAAGTTGACATAGGTACTTTTAAAAGTTTTAAGCCAAAATTTCCATACAGTTTATTATTTGATGGTCTATACTTCTGGACGCATCTAAACGCAATGATTTAAATTAAAGAAATACTCTATGTTACCTTGGGACTGCAACTGCAGTTTTGAGTCAAATTTCGAGGGTTAGTTGAACTGAAAAAGATCTCCAAATATTTTAAATTCAGAAAAAGATACAAGATTCATATCAAAGATCTATATTTTCGGACTATTGTTCGTAAATGACGTGCAGTGATTCTCGGACTTAATGGCAATCCATATTTTGAGAACTGAAAAAGGGCATAAGTTCTTTTATATTGAAAAGAATGCTAGAAAATTTCAGGGAAACCACGCCCTTTGGTTTAAATGTTTTGCCTCGGAGATATAATACTTTTAGCAACTAACAGTAAGAAACTGATCCAGGGAATATTCAATCGCAAGAAAATTTTCTTATCAAAATTACATACTGAAATAAGCCGGCTTTCTGGCGCAGAGGTAGTTCGTGTTCTGGGAATACCAGATTCGGGCATGGTTGTTCTTCTGTATGCTATCTGTGAGATGTGTGAATGTGCCCCTCTGTAAAAAAGGGGTTGTGCAGGCGAATGTGGTGAGTGTGTGGCTGTCGTACTCTTGGACCCAATTGGCGATACTTCAAAAACAAGAGACGCTCCTTTCGGCTTAAATCTGCTGCTGTATCAGGGGGGAGGGGCTAGTCCGATATGGCAAGTGCCATAAATAACAACAACATACTTAAATAAGAGGTTCAAAAAAAGGTTGCATAATCTGGGAAATTTTAAATGTAAACACATAAATAAAAAATACAGCAAAATACGCGACTCTAACCAACGATATTCATCCCCTTCACCTTTCATTTTGATTTATGTTTATTCAAATATCGTTTGAGAAAAAAAATTCCAACATAATTGTACATGCATTTATTAAAATATTTATTAAAACCAAAAACCATAACTATAACAAACAGCAAATCGCTGATAAATAAATAAACTCATAGATAAATGGATAACTCATAGATAGCAGCTAGGGAAGTTTCTCCGTGATCAGCACTCACAAAAGATAAATCATTAAACTGAATTGTCTTTTAGGAATGTTTTATTCTCCCTATAATTATATAATATTCCTTGACAGGATATATAATTTTCCAGAAAACCTCGAATAATTCTTAAAGAAACACTGCATAATTTTTATTGCCATAATTTTCTATATTTTCCATTTTTGTCATCCAATTCCTTTCTTTGTCGCCAGAAAAATCCAATGGATATCCAATAAAATGAGATCATTAACCTGGTACACTGATTAGACATTATATAACAATGCTTATCTATTAAAAAATGCCAGTAAAACTCTCTTCTTTTCTAAGAGACTAAATATGCATGAGCATATATTATCAATTCATAACAATATGAAAGACCTTTATTAGAACAGTAGAAAGATGAAAATGCTTATAAATCTAACTCTTCCACAAGGTCATAGATATCTGTGCACTCAGTTATTTGTGAATAGCTAATTATTTTGTCTTCGATGTATGAATTCCTTCATAGGCTCGTTACTTAATATTTGGGAAGTGTTGATGCAATTAAAGTCATAATTTCTATATCATTGCTTTTTAATGATGAAGTTTTAAATGATACCGATCATATTAAATAAATTAAATACAACAAATAAAAACAAATTTAGCTGTAACGGTTTAAATTAAACAAAGCTTATGAACATCAAAATGTCAAATAAATTTAATTAAGTGGAAGCAATAATAAAAATCCCTTCAAATATAACATCTTCTATCAGTAGCAATTTAAGAGTTATATAAAAACCTAATTCTTAATTACTGCTAAAAAAATGCTAAAACCAATATTTAAATAGGTATCCTTTAGGTTTACAAGTAATCGCACCATCTGAAGTACGTTTGAAATTGGAGGTTTGATTTAATGCGCATGAACTAAATGAACCTCTGGCTAAATCAAATTTTATATAAAAAATTGTCCTTTCCCGGTGACAACTTAACGTAAAAAATTTCATCTTAATATATAAAAATTACGTGTCAGGTTGTTTGTCCGCGATGGACTCCTAAACTACTTAACCGATTTTAGTAAGATTCACACACCAGTTGCAGTTTGATCCAACTTAAAAGATAGGATAGTTTAATTTCCGAAATATCAATTAGTTCGGGGGAAATTAAATAAAACCCCTTAATTTCTGTGAAATTAAAACCTGCAGTGCTACTTTCCGAGTGAAACAGGGCCTTTCGGAGCAGCGATCGCTAATGCGTCCCGTTTCGTTTTGTAAAACCGAGTTTTTAAAATTGTCATCGTTACGTATCCGTTTAACTTATACTCAATTTCTCAGTGGAATCGGATGGACTTTCTATCGTTGACCACGGAGGTATAATTTAATTTACGAATTATCGGCGCAGAAATTAAATATAGATTTTTTTTTAAAAAAAATGTCCATTTTGACGGGTTTATTTCTTGAACGGCTCTTAAAATAGACGCTAAGCTGGGAAAAAACAGAAAATATGTTTCCAGAAAGACAATACGATGTAGTATGCTGCAATACAAATAAAAAAATCGAATTTCTAAAACTGAATTTTTGGCGAAATTTTTTTAATGAAGAAGTGAAATTTTGCTTTCATATTTAATTACACCGAAACTTTTCAAAATAACTTAATCAATTTTTTTACATAAAATTGGATAAATTTTTCAGAATCGTGTGAAAGAATGCAAAAGTCTGATAAAAAATTGGGCATTTAAATTTTTTTTGTCAATTATTGATTTTTCTTCTTTAACATTACAAGTCTAATCCATTGATAAATAAAAATGAGACTATATATATTTTTTAATAATTTGGCATTGCTTTGGCATATCCTGATTAATTTTGAAAATAATCAAACAAAAATTACGAGTCTCATGAATTCATTCCAGGTTTTCCACCTTACATACTTCTCCTGAAAGTTGGGACACCAGTAATGCTACTACGAAACCTTTGTCACCAAAGTTACGCTATGGCACCAGAATACCAGAAGAAGTGACTAGACTTAGTAAGCATGTAATCAAAGCTACGATAATTACTGGATGTGCTCGAGGAGAGTTGGTTTTAATACTCAACATTCCACTAATTCCGTCGGACTATCCTTTTGAATTTAGAAGAGTGCAGTTTCCTGTAAAAGTTTGCTTTGCAATAACCGTTAATAAGTCACAAGGACAGGCATTGAAAGTAGCATGGATCGATTTAAGAGAAGACTGTTTTTCACACGGCCAATTTTACGTAGCTTGCTCCAGATTCAGTTCACCAAGCAGCTTAATAATTTTAGCACCAGAAAAAAACCCCCAAAAATGTTGTATACAAAGAATTTCTTGCTTAAACGTAGGTATAACAATAAAATGTGGATGACCTGCGTTTGCAAAGAAAATCAATACTTTAAAAAGCATCGTTGAGGACAGTTAAGGATCGGCTAAAGGGCATATATATAAGGAGTCCAGGGACGGTGGGAACCTAACAAAACTAGAAAAAATTATAGGTAATAAATAAATATTATAGGGGATTTTCGTAACTAAGAGCAGGAAGCACTGTTATCCCCAGCTAATTCCATTACCCGAGCAATGCCGGGTACGGGAATACTAGTACAAATACTAAAACTATTTTAACTAAGATGAGTTTAAATTGAAAAAAAAAATTGAAATCTGCAAATTTCAAGCTATCCTATGAGAACATTATTACTTTTAAGTCATTTTTTATATTAATTAATGTAAGTCATTAACCAGTTTCAACCGGTTTTAAAATATCATGTGACTATAAGAGGACGCATAAGTCATTATTTAGAAAAATGTTTTTTTTATCTTAAAATTACCCAAGCTCTAGAACTTTATCTCAAGATCAGAAAAAAAATTACGATGATAATCCAGATATATATAAGCTTTTGACAATAACTTATAATAATAGGAGAATCGGATGCATGTTGGACATTCATGCCAAGTTGTAAATTTTTATTGGCAATAAATCGCCAAATATTCATTATCATTTCTAATAAAGCTTAAAACGAAACATTGACACCTCAAAAGTGATAAATGTCTAATTTTCTACCCTTTTATGGCTTAGAAAATCTAAAACCAAAACAATATTATTTCCTGTCAGGATAAATATTATTTCTGTAACCAAAAAATATATATATTAACTGTGAGACCAACGTATTTAAGGATGGAGACGGGTTCCAAATTAAAATTGAAAAAGGTCACATTATATATTATATATAAGCAAAAATTACTTTCAGTGAAATGTGTATATTTTGAAATCAATTCTCTTAAACAACTTTCTGTAAATTCAATAAACCCATTCTTCTGAAGGTTTCAACCGAAAATCATTTGTGCTAAACACTGCCATGTCCCCAATACCATTAACTTAATAAGAATTTCTTAATTTTAAGCTACAGAAAAACGTTCTACCGAACTAGAAAAATAAGAGTATGTTCTAGAACCTGATTAAATGGAGGATCGATCTCTGGAAACTGATTGCAAAGTGATACATTACAAGAGAGAACCATCTCCCGTGTCGTCTGGAACAAATGTGAAAAGGAGGGCAGTGTCGAAGATAACGTTTCAGCCTGATTGCTTCCATCTCCATTTAAGATTGATACTTTTTGTCCTGAAGCTATGCAGGGTGGGGGGAGTAAGTGAAGAAGCCCCGGGAGCCTTTTGTGAGAGGCTCGGGACATTAAGAATGTAGTGCGTCAAAATCTCGTTTTAAACTAAATTCTACTCAACCAAAACGATATTGCTTTTTCTTTCTGCTGTATAGGAGTACTGGTATAAAGTGGATTTTGGAAAATAAAACGTTATAGATAAATAAATTCCGTAGCCAACTCTTATGTTCCAAGTTTTGATTTAATTTTGCAGCCAAAACTTTAAATCTAATAATTAATTCATTGATTGTTTTAGCTCCACCAATTATCAATTGATTACATTTTTAAAAATGTTTTCTTTTTTGCATACGCAGCATAGATGAATTAAAACAATCATCAAAACATTTAAACTCGAAAGCTCTACAAATCTTCATGTTTTAGACATTATTGAATAAGAAACCATTTTTTTAGGAAATATTCGTCTGTTTGTCTGTCTGGCAAAACTAACTCAAAAATGCTTTGAGCTAGACATTCGAAATTTAATAAAAAGTCTTTACACCAAATTTAATGTTTGATTTATTTACTTTCAATAAAATTTTGAGTAAAATTTTTTCAGCCCGTCTGACTTTCGAATGCAAGTTAACAGAGAACTGTATTTTGACGAATCTCCACATTTTAGACCTACCTGAAAAAGAAAAGCACATTATTTTTTGAAATGCTCATTTGTTTATGATATAGATAACTCAAAACAGATTTGAGCTAGATGGTTGAAATTCGATATGTGTTCTAATCATCAAATTTGCAGTGTCTATCAAATTTTGTGTAAAATCTGATGAGAGGAAGTCTGTCTATTCGTTTGCTTTAATAAAATGTATCGGATTAACTACAAAACGAAGAAAGTTAGATAAATAAGATTTCGTACATTTATTAAATATCTATAGTGTAGACACCTGTTAAAGTTTGGGTCAAACCCAACAACGGGTTAATTTTCTATCCTTCTATACTTCAGAAACATAAACGCGATAACTCAAAAACACAATATCCTTAATATATCCAATTTGGAATGGAATTTGGTGATTACAAATACAATTTTGTGTCAAATTTTAATTTCAAATGGATCCAAAAAAAATCTGTCTAAAATTCAAAATCGTTGAGGTTAACGACATGCCAGGGGTTAATCGCCAAAAATCTCGCCAAGGATGATAACATATTCAGTAAAAAAGCTAAATTCAGGTTAAAAGCTAATATTCCGTAACTACAACATGCCAGTGCCATTCAAGGCATTCTCTGGCATGACTAGATTTTTAGAGAGCATGCAAGAATCCTTTTGAGAGGCCCTTTTCGCTGATTTATTTTCTAATTGAATAACGTCTTATTCTTTGGAAATGTACAACTAGTTTTAAAAAATTCCATAAAATATTTGAGGGGTTAGTTTATTTTGTGAAAATTTATGCATCGTTTTATAATGTCAAAAAATATTTAATTTCAGATTATAAGTTGTTGTTGTTACTTATGCCACTTGACATGGACAAGCCCCCGCTGACTATATCAGCAGATTTTAAGCCGAAAGAAGCGCCTCTTGTTTCAAGTAGCGCCAACTAGAGCCAAGGGTACGAATTAGTTCTCATTCATCACAGTCGCTTGCACAGCCCCTTTTACAGAGAGGGGCACAGTCACACATCTCACAAATAGCACACAGAAGAACAACCATGCCCGAACCGGGACTCGAATCCGGGACTCCCAGAAAACGAGGAAGACACGCTACCTCGGTACCAGAAATCCGGCACAGGTTATAAATAAAAAAGATAAGCAATAATTTTAAAACTTACTTGAAACAGTAATTTGATGCATATATAATCGGACCAGAGAATGACTAGGTAAAATTATGGCATGGTAAGATTGAACGACACAAATCGGAGAAAATAAGTAATTCAATTCATAGGCTAATCTATTTCGCAGCCTTATTTCTTAAAAAGTTTGTTGATTTTCATTTACGGCTCCCAGCCTGGAAGAGAAGAGATAATAAAAAATTAAACAAAATATATTCCTATGAACGAAATGCAATTTCAATGATTACTCTCCTTTTCAATTCCTTGACGAAGGCGATCTATTTATAAGCAGAAACCAAATTCTGACCTTCGAATCACTGTGATTAACACAAGTCCTTGGTTTATGTATTTGAATAAGCTTGTTTAGGTGGTATCAGAGATATGACCACAGTTTTGTTTTAGATATTTGTGTATTGATACAAATTGCATCTTATCTTTAAGGAATGCGTTTTTGTATTTAATTCAATATCGTTTTGATAAAAATCTATCAATCACATGAAACGGGCATATTTGTACTCGATTATAAGGTTTAAGAACAACATTAAGTTTTTGATTATCATCGGATCGTGCAATTTCAAAATTTCCCAAAAACTCAGAAATTATAAACGATTAAATATATATTTTATTATAAAATATCAGAAAAATAACGGTAAAAGAATTTTCAATGAAATTATTCAGAAAAAAATGTGAAAGTGAGTAAAAGTTGATAAAAAAATTCATTTTTGCAGGTATTCAATTTCAAAAATTCTTGTAAAAAAAGACTTCTATTCATAGAAGAATTCAATATTAATAACATTATCTCTTCTGAATAACGACATTTGTTCCGTTTCAAAAGACAGTTTAGTTAATAATTATCTCTTTTTTTTCATCCTTTAAAATTGAGTCGAAGCAACCAACCGCATTTAGGATTAAACGATTTGAAAAACACTCTGGAAACTAATGGTTCCTAGAGTTAATTTTAACTTCCATTCCGAGTTCTGAAAGGAAATAATGATCCCAAAATATTTACGAAGAACAATAGCTCGTCTTGAATGTAACAAAGAACTTTTATTTTCCACTTTATCAATATCAAAAAGCAAAAAGTTTTAAATCCATGAAAAAAAATTCGAAAGATACATAAAAAAAATAGTATATATTAAAAAGATTGAGTACATTATCTTGTAGTACGATGATAAATGAGAAAAATATTTCTGTAGGATGAAATACTAAAAATAACTTTCAGATTTAGGGAGAAAATTGTTTGGAAATAAGTTGCATCTTTGCTTTATAAAGAAAATATTTTAACGAAAAATCTTTGAAAATTGGAGAGATATTTTACCAGATTTGTTTGATGAGATGAAATTTTAACTACACTTTTCTGCAAATTAAGTAATAGGAAGAAAGCTGGGCTCTTCTAATAAAAAAAACTAACTAAAATGAAAATAAATCACTTCTGAATACGTACAAATCCTCACAATCTTACAATTATGAAATCTATAAAATTAGTTAAAATGTAAGATTATATTAATTTAATTAAATGCTCAATATAGTAACATGCAATTTCATATTGTGATTTTTTCAAAATGAAACTCCAATTGCGAGTGTATTGAATCTTAAAAATATATCATGAGTATTAAATTGGAATTGTAAGAGAAAACAATATTCAATACCAAATGTAATTTGAGTAATTTGTTAGATAAGAGTAATTTTTAAGATAGCTAGTCTATGTTAACCAGATATCAAGGGACTTAAAAACACTCATAGATATATTCTCATTGCTTTTTTAAAAAATATATATATGAGTATTATGAGTCTCCTGGAGTCTTTTTCGCATTTAAACAAATACAAAACTTATTTTCCTTTCTTCTCTCAAAATTGTAAACCTTAAGCAAGGCAGTGGACTCAACAAAGATTTTTGTTTTCAATGTAACTTCACACTTACTCATAACTTGTGTTTTCGTAATATAGTGTAGAAAATTGAGTATGCATTTTCGAAGCACTTTCCACCTTTTATCTGAACGGTTAAAATAAAGATTCGACAGGATTTACAATTCTTCTAACAAAATTATATACAAAGTTTTATTTAACAAACACTGTGAACAGTGATATCCACAATGGTCATAAAATATTAATTTATTTATTAAATTTTATCTCTTTTTTATTGTTAAAATTTATCTATTTAAACTGTCTATTATTGTTGAATTCTATCAATGTTTTTCAATTCATTAAAACATTTTTAACCCTTTTTACTGATGGTTCTTAAAAGTACTATTTAAATTTGGCTTATATATTAGCCATATGACTATTTTTGCTGATGGCATGCATTCTAAAGAACACGAAGAATGTAAACCAAATATCAAGAAGTTATTATAAGCTAAAAGTAGGAATTAAAATTATTTAATTAATAATTAAATTGATTAAGATATTTTCTATCGATTAATAAAAATTTTGAATTTTCTGTATTTATTCTGTAAGGAAACTTAATTACTGGTTCAAAAATGAGACTGAAAATTCATGGCAACATAATTTAGTAAATAAAGGGTTAAAGTCGTGTTTCTGAAATCATTTCAGAGTTCTTAACAAATGTTCTTTCGCAAACTGAATAGATACTAATTATTTCGCAAAGATACAATTTCTATCATTGAAATAAGACACGCTATGCTGTATCAGAAATTTCCCCAAATCTCGTATTCTAATATTTTAACGATTGCATTGGCTCTTTCTCCATACTTCGTTTACGAAGACTAATTTCATAGAATTTCTATTTATTTCATAAAATAATGGATCTTCATTTCTAAGTTATTTCATAAAATATTTTCTTTTGAAATAACTGATGCTAATCTCTAAAATAACGAGTTTAATTTTTAAAAAATTGAAACTTTTTTGAAAACAATAAATAAACTTAATTATACTGTGAAGGACAAAATGTATAGAGTGTGAAATGAGCTTGGAGATTAAGTTTGGATGTAACTCTAGAAAGTGCCACATTAATTCATTTGCAATTCTATTTAAAGAGAGATAATTACTTAGCTCAACAGGAGACATTCTTTTTCTGATATTTACTAACCGAACATTTTTTTTCTCTATGTTTTCATTATAAAGTAACAAACGAAGCGTTTTGAACCTTTAATGTGTTCCGGTCAAGGTTGGATTTCCTTCTGGGGGCATAATAAGGTATTGAATCGCTGTTTAAAACCAGACGCAAGCAAAGAAATGTATCGCATATGCATACCACAGCTCTTGCTATCTGAACTTGCGCGGATAAGCGCAAAACATAGATGCTGCTGTTTTACGCAGGCTTTATTAGTAGTAGGAAAATAATTAAAATCGAAATGATGAAACTCTTTTTTGTTATTTTGATAGGATTTCAATATACTAAAACCTTCTCCGATAAATGTTTTACAAAATGGTTCAAATATCTCCAATATCAGGTAAGTATTTCTTGAGTTTTTCTTTTTCAAACATACAGATGCTTTCAGGATACTATGTATAGATATTCTCGCATTTATAAAATATAATCAAAGTCTTCAATCTAAAGTTTAGATTCCTTAAGAAAAAAAGAATTCATTTTCTTCCCCAAAAAAAATTGTGTTCTATTTTTTTCCAACAAAGTTTTTTAAGTAAGTAGTTCTTTTAAAGAAAAAAAACTACGGCAATTTTACGCTGTAACGCGTATAAATTAATTGCATTGTTCGCAAGACTTATATTTGCAAAGAAATACGAAGATTTTTTTCAGTTTCTCTCATAGACATTATTTTTTCTCTTTGATTCGCGGTTGAAAATTGAAGCACCAAAGAGAATGAAATAACTATTTTAGAAAGAAAAAAAACATAAAAACGTTGGTTTAATTAGGATATTATCGAGAAAGCAAAAAAAATCTAATCAAATAAAATTTTATTAATTCAATTGAGTTCGGCAGGGTTTTTTTCTGCCAGTAACTTAATAAGAAAGATCTAATTGTTTTTAAGAGGAAGCAACCAATGTAGAAATAATCTACAAAAAAATATTTTTTTGTTTTACACATGAAATATTTCATATTCAGCAATAAATTAATCATCTTCATATTTCCTTTTCAACATTTATGTGTTGTTAAGCAAAGAAACAGCAATATTTGTTAAAGAATTTTCTAAAAAAATCATTAATAATATACATTTAACCTTTTATTACGATTAAAATAACAATCGCAATAAAAGGTTACTATTAAAAAATTTATATTTTTAAGATGATACAAATGAATCATCATTTTTAATAAACATGACTTCAAATTCAGTAATTCCTGATTGTGAATGGAAAACATTCAATACAGTAAGACCCCGCTTAACGCTGTTTCGGTTTAGCGCTCTTTTATTTCAACCCGGGGATTCCACGAAATCGCTCGTAGCACACGGGGATTTCCCGAAATATTATGCAGCGATAGGTTGCAAATACATATCCGAAAGAGTGTACTTGTATTTCTTGTTTGGTGCGGTATTGTGCAGACATATTTTTATTATTGGAAACAATTGTTGACATTATTGTAAGTAGGTATTAATTTACATATTTAATACTATATTACAGTGTCAAATATTTTGATCTTTAGTTTTTTACTATGGGTGATAATGAAAAAGAAAAGAAAGCAACCAGAAAAAAGCATTTCACTCAAAACTAAAATGGAAGACATTAGAAGATTAGATTTTGGTGAACGTCAAACTCTAATTAGTGCTTCATTGAATTTGCCAACTTCAACAATAAGGACCATCATAAAGAATAAAGAAAAAATACTGTCATCGGCAACTGCAGCTACGTCAAGCTCTGCAACTAGAATTACCCGTTCTAGAAATAATATCACAGAGGAAATGGAAAAACGACTGTCTATATGGATTGACGACGAAATTGACCGCAATAGGCCATGAAGCCAATCTATCCTAATGGAAAAAGCTAGAAGAATTTTTAATTACATTCAGGCTGAGACAATTGACAAAAGTGAAACTTTCGTTGCTAGTCGAGGATGGTTTAGTAGATTTAAACATCGAAATAACCTTCACAACATAAAGATTACAGGAGAAGCAGCAATTGGTGATACAAAAGCGGCGGCTGAATTTCCAGCGATATTTTAAAAAAATAATTGAAGAAGGAAACTATCATCCAGAATTGTGTTTTAATGTTGATGAAACAGGCTTGTTTTGGAAAAGAATGCCGAAACGAACATTTCTATCCCGTGAAGAGACACGGGCACCAGGATTTAAAGCTGCAAAAGATCGCTTAACCCTTCTACTAGGTGGTGACGCAAGCGGAGTTTTTAAATTAAAACTATTACTGATTTATCATTCCAAAAACCCAAGGGCGATGAAAGACATATCTAAATCAACTTTACCTGTAATTTGGTAAAGTAACCAACCTTCACCTGCAATTCGGTCTAATAAAAAATCATGGATAACTGCGAAAATTTTCCAGGATTGGTTCACTGAACATTTCTGCCCATCTGTTAAACGTTATTGCGAAATTAAAAAACTTGAACAAAAAGCACTTCTGTTAATTGATAATGATCCAAGCCACCCAACAAATTTATCAGACTTAACAACATGCATTCCAGACGAAGTGGTTTTCTTGCCGCCTAACACAACTGCCTTAATTCAACCAATAGAGCAAGGCGTTATATCAAATTTTAAGGCTTATTACTTGCGGCGACCCTTTAAGCAAATGTTTGAAAAAACAGACGGAGAAGAGAACCAGTCCATAAGAGAATTTTGGAAAAACTACAACATCGTGGATGCTGTAGAAAACATAGGCCTTTCTTGGAATGAGGTAACAGAAAGATCTTTGAAAGGAGTATGGAAGAATATTTGGCCGGATTTAAGTAAGAGCGATGACGTTGGACACTCTGTCGATGTGGATGAAATAGTGGAAGAGATAGTGAAATTAACGAAGCAAACCGGTTTTGAAGGGGTAAATGTGGAAGATGTCGAAGAAATAATTCAAGAAGTAGCGGCTAGTCTTTCTAATGATATGCTCAAGGAATTAACTGAACAAGAAGAAAACAAAAATGTTGACAGCAGTGATTCAGAAGAAGAGCAAAAAGAACTTTCGATGGCGTTTTTAAAAAGGAGTTTGTCTACCATAACTGAAATAATGGATCAATTCTTTGAAAAGGATTCGAATTTTGACAGGAGCTCAAAAGTAAGGAGTGGTGTTAGAGATGCTCTATCTGTTTATGAAGAACTTTTAAGAGAACAAAGCAAAAGAAAAAGGCAAACAACATTAGATGCTTTTGTCACAAAAAGGCAGAACACTGAAAACGCGGAAGACTAACTAAATATGACTGACTTAGAATTTTATTTGTGTTTTTTTTAAGAATATTCGTTTTGTTATTTATATTTTGTTTTTATTTTTGCAAGAAATAATAATGTGGTATTAATTTGGATTTGAAGAAATAAATGTTTGGTTTTATTTTTATTAAAAAAACATACTTTTTAAATTTAATACCTAACCAATTTCCTAGCCATCTTCCCCTAACCCCAATATTTACATGTAAAGATAGCCTCGTTTAGCGCTGTTTCGCATTATGCTCTACTTTGATGGAACGTATCCCCCGCGTTAAGCGGGGTCTTACTGTATTCTACATTTTGGCTCACTGGATACAAAATTTGAAATAAATCTGTAATTTTAGTGTCAAGAATTCTTTCCTAATTTCTTTTGGCTGGCTTATTGTACTTTGATTTTATGTGTTTTCCTTACATTTAGACAATCTGCCTTCCGATAGATTAATTACAATATTTGATACATATCAATTTTATTTCATAACAAAATTGATTCAGCTAGTCTAGTGAGTTTGAATTCTCATGTTTACATGCAGGTAGGCAAATGGGTAGAAAAATTGACTATTTTAACGGATTTCACAAAAAATGTGACTAAAAAAACTGTAATTTTTGTAACAGGAGGATGAAATTAAATTTATCTATCTTTTTAAGCTTTAAAACTGACATGTTAACACAGCGATTGTTATAGACAATGTCAGGAATACTTTTTTTTCGGGGGCGGGGGGACGTTAAAACGTGTAGCTCCATCAAAATCTTAGGTCAGATTTTTTTGCTCACTTTTACACTTTATTTTTGCTTACTTTACCAGTTAAAAAGAATAACAGACATCTAATAAAATTAATTAAACATGAAGAAAATATAGTATCTATATAAATAGATAATTAATATCTTTATAAAATGGTTGTAGATTATGATACCCTTTTTTCTAATATAGAGTTCTTTCAGTTTTATCTGGCAATCAGCTATTTAAGAAAATTAACACATCACTAATCCAATATTATTATTTTTAATTATTCAATAATTTGCTTACATAAATAAATATTATTAAAATATATTTCTTAATTTATTTTCAAGACTAAATATATTTCTTTCTTTCATCTGCATTATTGCAATGATATCATATTTATCTTCATTAGTAAATTGTTTAAAGTAATTGAACTTCTAGAAATTAGTTTGCTACATGTATGCTTCAATTTAAGGTGAAATTGAAGAATACATGCATTAGACAAAATACTTAAATTGCATACTTTTGTAACCAACAATGAAAAGCTATTTACTTCAAAGGTATTTATAGTTAATGTTTTTCTAGATTTATGGTGAGAGATTAAACTGCTGTGAAAAGAACAGCACGCAATCTTTGCTTCAGAAATTTTATTTCTTCTCCATTATTGAAAATATGTATATGGTGGTGCCATCTACAGTTAAAGGCTGAAACGATCATTTAATACGCTGAATAGACTAAAAACGATAAAATAATGTTAAAACATTGCAATTAATATACTTCTTCTTGTGTACAGCCGACCACCCCTCCACCACTGAGCGTAGCAGTATCGACAGGATTTGTTGCAGTCGACTGCGCAGTCAATATACTTTTATCAGAACAGAATACTTAAATAAAATACAAATTTCCGAATGGATTTTTAGAAGTTCATTTTTCAAGGGATTGACTCGATTTTACTGCCACATTTAATATTTCTTTTCTATGAAAACATTATTTTATTTCTCAAAAAATAATTCTTGTGCAAGATTTTGATGTATAAAAATATTTTGAAGCTTTTTCTGTTAGCCGGGCGCCAGTGAAAAATCGCCAAATAGAATACCATTAAATTTCTTTGTCGATTTTTTTGCTGCCACCCGGCTAAAGAAAAAATAGCGATATTTTCGATATCCTTCAGAAAAAAAATCTTTTCTTCAATTTAAATGAATACAAAATTCAAAAACGCAAGAAGGTAAATTAAATGAAATTTGGCATAAGGTTTTTTTTACGAATATTCCTGTACTAGTACAGTCGAAATCTCTATTGGAAATAAGCACTCGTACTAATTAAAATTCAATTTTCCTACTGACACTAAATAAAATGCACATAAAAAGATTATATTTACAAAGACTTTTTCTAAAATCTATCATCGTAGCCAACTACTTTCCGTATTTTTCAAAATATTATTAATCTTTACATTGGACAGTATTACGATATTCAAGTTTATGATATGGAAACTCACCCACAATTTTCCTGCAACATCCGACACTGATTAATGTAAATCCGACCGTCCGATCCGCACACGGGATCGTGGAACGGCAGACACACTTCCGGACATCTGGGAATAAACACGCAGCCGGACATTTCAGATGGAAATACATCTAACCTATAAAAAAAGATTGCGTTAAACCTCCCCTTTCTCTCATTTGCTGTTAAATTTAAGTATAGAGAGCCCAAATTTATCCGGAACCGTCCCAAATTTAGGTAGATAATCTAGAATGAGAAAGATATTCGACTGGCAATTTTTTCATATGCAAATAATTTAAAAAATTCAAAATTTTAGCTCCTTAAGTGTGTTTTTGTAGAGAATATAATCAATCTAGATTTATCATTTGAAGAATCTCAATCGCTTGCTCTGTTTTTGCTATTTTTTTAATAGATCATC
>JAOUZG010032691.1:945157-958550 GCA_026289955.1 Argiope argentata | reverse complement strand
ATATATATATATATAGTTCACATTTTCAATCGTTAATAAAATACTTTATATTCATCCAATCAAGTTCAAGTAAATTTTTTAAAACTTGTAATTGATGACATTTGATTTTAATACAGTTTTTTTTTCCAAATAATGATTCGATAATTTTTTATTAATTTATTAAAAACTAACTTTCTCCCTAAAAATCTTCCTTTCCCCGCCACCAAATAAGTAATGAATTTAGTTTTTTTCTCCACACAAGGTTGGTCTTTATATGTTTCCGACGAATTACAGTACTTTACAGACTTCTTCCTACAGCTAGTTAAAGAAAAGGCAGGTTATTTGCGAATTCACTGAATAGTTCATAGTGACTGTTTTAAAGGAATGCTTTTTATTCCTAATTTATTCAATAAATAGAATAAAAAATTAAACATAAAAGAGAAAGGCTTTTTTTTCAAAACCTAAGAGATAATTTATAAATAATAAAGAATTCACAGTTAGAAGAGCCCAATTTTAACTATTATAGCTCTTAGAAACAAAAATTGTTCTTACTTTAAAAACAAACTTACCAGTACTTAGACAGTATATTAAACAATATGCAAAGCAAAAGACTTTTTTCCGCAAAATATAAACGCTTCGTACTGCTAAAATATTTCACCGGAATTTTTTTTCATCCAGCATTTTTTTTTTTTGTTTAAAACTAGAAATTACGCCAATTTCATGGCAGAACGCTTACGAAATCATTGGACCGTTCAAGAAACTTAAAATAAACTACCTTCTTCATATTCTTTTTGTTTTTTCAATTGCATTTAATCATTTCAATTAAGAATTAAAATATACAATGAGAATAATTAATTATTTTTAAAACTAAAATACAAACAAAAATAAATTGAACTAATTAAAATGTTCCAGAACTCAAAATTTGATTTTAATTAAGTTTTTCTTTGTAGTTTTGCCGGGGTGTGTTTTTTTCCTTTCTTTTTTACTATCCCATCACTAAAAATTTCTGAAATACTTTAAAAAGGGAAATCAAGCAAGGGGTCATCTTGTAAAAATCTTGTTAATAAACTTATTTAAAACGTTTTAAAACTACACTTTTATTAGTGTTCTAAAAATAATAATTTTTTATTTTAGTTATTAGCGTTTAATTTTGAATAATAATGTTCTCTTTGGGCTTCTTTTAATTGGATACTGTATCAATCTCGAGTACCAATCATGGGGAATAACTCTAGGATGGTTCATTTTCATTGGCCGCTACTATATTTTTATTTCATATCTTCACATTTCAACCAACAATATTGATTTATTTTTCTTAATTTGGATCTCTAAGTCTTTTAGCTTTATAATTTTTTTCATTTGTCTAGTTTTGATTTTATTATTTAAATTTTATATATATATATTTTTCCCGACATAAAAGGTTGAAATGCTTCTAAATTTTAATTAATTTTATATGTGTGTATTTTACAGTATGACGCTATCTGGATTTTAAGGTATATTATTAGAAACAAATGAACTTTAAATTTCTGAATTCTTACAACATTTTTCATGGTAAAAAGTCCAGAATTGTTCTGCAAATGATGCCTCAAAATAATATTGCATTCCATGTAGTTATGTATAAAATTTTCATTTTGTGATCTTAAATATTTTTAGTAAATGAATAAATTTTAAAGGAATTTCAAGCAAATAAGTTTGTTTTGTTTTAATTCAAAGGAATTAATAAACTACTTAGCAACTACCAAGAAATATAATCAGAATTTCTTGTGCATTTTAACATCGCAAATGCAGACATTAAACTAAACTACAATTTAAAAAGTACACCTAGCTAATGTATAATTTCTGGCTTATTTACAAATTTGTCTCTAAGGGGACTTTAAAAACCTTGGTTGCAGAGAAATAAAACTATGTCAGTAAATTTTTTTAAATTATTCTCGTCAACTGCGTAAAATTTCAAATTATGGAAAAAAAATCTTGTAGTTAAAAGTGCCATTAAAGCTTTACTTAGCACTTTTCAGATTGTTAAAATTGCCATTAAAATGCAAGCAGTTTTCAATAAATTGTGAAGGCCTGGATTTTGTGTAATAAATATACAGAAAAAATATATAGGTAATCAAAACTGTATTATCTTATTATTTCAGAAATTTATCTAATTCCATCTGATTTGAAACATATTTACTTATACATATTTTGTTTACTTAGTACAGAGAAAGTTTAGTAATCGTCAAAAAATTCAAACTCCAGATTTTATGGAATTCCCAATTTTGAGATTGTTTTGGGTAATGGTCGTCTATCTCTCTATGAAAAAGATAATTCAGAAGTAGTTTGAGCTAGACGGTTTAAATTCAATGTACACCACGTTTACAGATTTCTATCAAATTTTGAGTAAAATCATTTTAGGCAAAGTCCGCTTGCCCATTTGTTCGAACATAGCTCAACACGATTACTACATAACTGAGAGAGAGAGAAATAAGTATATTCGGTACATAGATTAAATATCTATAGTGTAAACTATAGATATGACTTTCTGTGGATCTAGACTTCCAGAAACCTGTAAAATCGATTATTCAAAAACGTATTGTCTTAAATATATCAAATTTGCTTAGGATTTTGTGACTGCAAGTACAGTTTTGTGATAAATATCTGCTTCGATCGATTCAGAAAATGTGTCCAATCTACAAAATTGATTTTTGGATACTATTACACACATACCAGAGTTAAGTACTAAAAAAACTCGATAAGGATTCAGTTAAAATAGTAAATTCACTTGAGAGTTTAATATTTCTTAATTATAGTATGTAAATTCTAACGTGTTCTCTTTAACGTAAAGTTTATTAAAGAATGTGTGGGAAAATTCTGTGGGAAATACTATTGTTGATTCGCATCATATTTAAATACTTTATAATTCTTTTTACGAATTTTACTAAGAGGATTTTTATTCTAATTCCTAAATGCACTCCAAGTATAAATTTCATACAAATAAAGATAAAACCAATGAAACTTTAAAAAATTAATTAAAATACACATTGTCTACATAAAATTTTTCCATTTCAATAGAAAGAAAATTGAAATCTGCTATCTCAAATTTTTATGTTATCATGCGAGAACATTATTATTTTTGTGGCATTGTTTGTCTTAATTAATTTGTCATTAATCAGCTTAAACAGGTTTGAAATAATCATGTGACTATAAGAATACGCATGCGATATATCGAGGATCGGGTAAATGGCGGACATTCATGCCAAGTTGTAACATTTTGTTGGTGATAAGTCGCCAAATGCGACAACCATCTTTACGATTTTCTAATAACCCTAAAAGTGGAAAATTGATGCACCAAAAGCGATAAGTCGCCAATTTTCTGCCCTATTATTTTGTAACATCAGAAACCTCAAACCAATACAACATCATGTTCTCGCATGATAAAAACATGTTAACAACAAAAAAGATGGAACAATGTTTTCATTGCCTTAAGCTTTTGAATTACAAATTAAATTTCTATTTTTAAATGATTTTTTTGGCAATAAATCGAAAATGTGACAACCTTCTGCATTTTTATATAATAACCCTAAAAGCTAAAAATTGATGTCTCAAAATCGATAAGTCGCCAATTTGTTGTCCACGCATTTTGAAACTTCATAACCCTCAAACCAAAACAACATCATGTTATCATACATAATAATAAAAAAAACATCATCTCTAAAAGTTATTTTTATAAACTATCGATGCCAAAAAAGAAAATAAAAAAACATCAAAACCATTATTCAACTTACCCAATTACTTTAATGCACTGAAATGCAGCTATTTAAAGGTACAAAATATTTGGTGGTCATTTTATCGCCCGTTTCTTCGAAAACTTTTCGACCTCTTAACTTGGGAAAGTCTTAAGCTGCCTCTTTTGGAGAACACGAAAATCATTACTCGGCAAATTTGAATAATTTAGAGGACGAAAACGTTACACTTATGAAATGTATTTCCAATATCGTAAAAGAAGTTAAATGCGATCTTTGCACGTTCTCTTTAATGAGAGGCTGTAAGAAGAATATGCAAATTTGAAGAATTTGCTCGGAAACTTCACAGATGTCTGTGTTGGCGATGAAATATCTGTAATGAGGCGCCATGAAAGAGCATTAAGTCCATGTGTTGTCTTCACTCGGAATTGTTTGGTTCAATCTACAAATTGGAGCCGAAGTTCAAACATTTCTTGAAAATAGTTCGGAGTTTTGTTAACTTGTAGAACATTTCTTCACTTCTTTTCAAATTGAAAGGCTTAAAAATTTTTAAGCTTATTTACTGAATAATGTGTCCGTGAAATAACTATAATTCAAATTCGTCAAGCATTTAGGTTTTAAATCTGTGAACTAAATTTTATCTACCTAACTCATTTTGTTTTATTATTATCTAGTAAACATAAGTGCCTCCAAATTACTTTATTCTAAGTTTAATAGTAATCTTTAAATTTGAAATAAAAAGGATATATCAAAATTTATCACTATAGCTCAAAGTGTTTTGTGTAATCATATTAATGGCCAGACATAATTTCAAAAATGTGTTTTTCAGGCTCACAAAAATCTCTCATTTTCGAATTTTCTGATGATTTCAATACTTTTTTTGTATACTTTGTGTACGAGAAAGTAAAAGGCATCTATGATACCAAATTGTTTTAGTTTAAAGCTAACAGTATTTTGAAAATGGGAATAAATATGTTCAGAGATTTATTTTTTTTTTCCTTTAAAATGGATATAAAGCAAAGCCCTTCTAGATTAGAATTTTCAGAATGACTTTCTCAATAACATATTAAAAAATATATTGTTTTACTCTTGAACTAATAAAGTTATTTTCTCTTTCGTAAGTACTCTTGAGTATTGACAGAATAGTAACATGAAAATTTCCTTTTTTTATTAAATGAATTATTAAATAAAAGTAAAATATTTTTAAATGAACTCTCTGATTATTTTCAATTCAGAAATTATAAAACATATTACAAAATTATTGTATCAAATAACAGTAAAATATGCAATAAATTTTAAATTATGTCGGTGGTTTGCAAGAAATTTTTGCAATATTTTAAATTTCCCAAAAAAGGTTTAAAGGATATCAATAACATTAAAATGGTAAGTATTAACCCGTATACAAAATATATAAAAGGAATGCATAAAAAATATTAAATATTTTTACAAAACTCTGATTTTCCAAAGCAATCATCTACCTTAATATCTTCAAGAATTTTTATTTCCAGAAAAGTATTTTCAAATAATATATTAATTGACTGCTGAAAAAAAATATTTAATCCCCCGTCTGTTTTCAAAATAAAATAGAATCGAAACTGCTAATAGTCCCTCTTGGATCGAAACAAACGGTCTAAGTCAGTTACAACGTAACCCAGTTTTAAAACTTGGTAGAGAAGCGCAACTCTGCCGATAATATTGATACTGTAACACTGAATGATCAATGCGCCAGTTTCCTCTTCTGATATCGGATTGGAAGGATGATGCTCATTAATTCAGATTTCACCGTTTCGATGAAATAGAGCTAATCCTCTGTTAGATTATATGATAAACCTGTTGCCAAGGATCTAGCCTGGGATTCTGCAAATTGTGAATCATGATCTAACTAGAAATAGTAGAGGCGTAGAAAAATATTTAGTTCTCAAAAATTTCAAACGCTTCTACATTTGCAAGAAGGTTAATTAAGAAAATCATCTTGGCATAAAAGATCTCATAGAAATTTATGTATCCTACGTTAGGCTGTGGCACCAGAGTTTTCCCTTAAATATTTCTAAAAGGTAGCTAAAATCACCACTTTTCAGGTAACTCATCACATTGAATCCATTTTACCAGGAAAATAACTGTGCTTTCTCCAAGCCGTGAGAGAAAACTTAAAATTGTGTTCACGCTTAAGAAGAGAGAGTCTTTACTATCTCTTTTACGCCACAAAGTATAATAACCGATAATGATACCATAAAAGTCCATTTTTTGTCCTCCAAATCCTTTAATGGCCTGCAATAAAAGAAGAGAAACCTGCCGTATTTCAGCACATAAACACTGAGACATTCTTTCAAATTATAATGGGATCCTTGGTGAAAAAAATAGAAAATAAATTTCGGTTAGGCTTTTTTTAATCAGATTATGAACTGCAAAAACAACCATTATTTTGATATTCAATTCTTAGACGAAGTGAAACTATTTCGGTAATAGATTATCACATACTTTGATTCTTCACATTTGCAATTCTATAAGCTTGATTTATCATTAGCATATCTTTAATAGTTAAATAGAGATGTTAGTTATAAATCAAGTAAAATTTATAAATCTGGTTTTTTAGATACGTGCTTTCAATGTATTGTTCTATATGCTAGAGTATTTTTAGAAGTCAATTACGAACACCAATCTTAATTATTGATGTGAAACATATTGAGAATGCAGTAAGAAAAGATGCGTTTCGAAGTCTGAAGTTAAAATTCTTGTTATATTTTTCAAATATATTAATTATTGTCTTCTTATGACTTAATTTAAAGAATTTTAAGAGAAATTTTTTATTATAATTTATAAAATATACGGAATTAACTTTTTTCCCAATTTTCATTGTTATTTTGTTCAAATATTCTTTTTCTTAAAAGTTTAGGATTTGGATAAAATGTGAAAAACATTTTAAAAATGCATTTAAAGCTTAAAAAATTAGATTTTTTTTTATTTCCAGAATCTAGTTTCTTATTTAATTTATTTCTGGTAAAATGAAACAGAAAATAAAACTGAAAATATATGCCAATAATTTCACATATTTCATGTAAAAATACAGCTTCGTATTGGCTGCATTTTGATTCATAAAGTTTTTATGTTCAAATACCTTGATAAATATGATGATGCTGATATTGATTTAATATATGTTGGTAATGACTTATTAGAACCTAACTTTTATTCGAAGAAGAAATTGATCCTTCTAGAACCTTAGGATTCAGTAACATTTCTTCAAAGATGAAATTCCATTATCGAGTAATTTTCTTCCGTTATTTAAACTACACCTAGATACATTTCAATAACTTAATTTTCATTATTTGTAGTAACGTGAATACAAATAAACAGTATAGCAAACCAAGGAGAGCATTCTCCTTAAACATTTCGCACATACTCCCCGTTAAAAAGAATAATACTTGAAATAAGCGACCCAAACGCCCAGAAAAATACCATCTGTTCATTCTCAACCCGACTAATACTCACATGGCCTTAGCTCAACTAACTATTACTGGCTATTGACTGACTTTTCAATTCTGTCTCTCTGATTTTTATGAATTCTATGACAGAAGATTCTTGAACACACGCTGGAACTCGAGTCCTAACAGAAATTAAGAATTTTGAATATTCTTTTTTTTACTGTCCCATTTATAAAATTTCAGAGATCTTTATTCAATATGCATTAATCATTTTTACAGCTCTCTTTTAAAACTATCTTATTTACCAGGAAATTTAATACACCGGGAAGTGATGCTTCAAATTTGTAAAAATATATTCAGGATTGTATTATCTCCTAATTTCGGATTTTGAGTCCATGGAGATGAAATGATTCATTCAAGCTCTCTTCTTCATTGCCCATAGTTTTATTTAAAATTCATGCAGCTTACA
Source organism: Argiope argentata (assembly GCA_026289955.1). NCBI lineage: Eukaryota > Metazoa > Arthropoda > Arachnida > Araneae > Araneidae > Argiope > Argiope argentata. Next base: position 950,961 of record JAOUZG010032691.1, on the reverse strand, counting down.
AAGAAGTAACCTTTCACTATCGCTAAATTCAAAAGATAGCGTTTCATATCGAACTCATAATGTCATAAGAATGGACTCCATTAGGAAAAGATCCCGTTAACAAAAAGCAGAAAATATAGAATACGATTAAAATAGCACAGCTTCAGTGTCTGACAATTTGGCGGATTAAGGGACTTGAAATTATCTTGAGCAATTCAAACGAATTTTAGAAACAAGGAAAATTAGAAAAATGAAATCAGTTATCGCAAAATTCAAGTTATCACGTGAGAATATCATTTTAAAGTCACGTGACATTAAACCAACAGAAAACCTCATGTTCTCACAAATTTCATATTTCTAAAATTTTCTTTCTCGATGCCAGAATTTTTTTCAAGGAAAACTAGAAAAAATATCACAAAAACATTTCCTTTCTCTTCTCACATACTCTGTTTCATTAACAAACTTTCATTATCTATAAACGTATGGATTATCTAACCCAATTGCTTAATATAATAAATAGAATTTAAGAACAGGATTGGACAGGATTGTTACTGTCTTCAACGTTTATTTCATGCTCAAGTTCTGTAATCATGGGAAGACTCTATGCTGTAAGGTGTGAACGAAACTACACAATCAAGAGTGCAAATATTTTTAGTGCAAATCACTAACTAATTTTTATTGCATACATCACAAAAAAATTCAAAGCATTTCTGTATTTAGTAATATTCTATTTTTAAATGCAAAGTAATATTATTGAGTTAACAGAAAATCTGGAAGCCGTCATTTCTATCAATATGCCTAAGCAATTATTCTTTAAAAAATTAAAAGAGGAAGCCGAAATTTTCTTGTCATTCCGATAGATGGCGCTATTGCTATAATACTTATCCTGTATATGTGGCTTCAATATGCAGGAATATCCTTTAGTAAGGATATATTCATTTAATGCAATAATATATTATTCAGATATCTACTAATAGGGGTTCTAAATAAATGAAATAAATAAACAATAATACTCAAGTGGTTTTAAGTTCGTTTATGCATATTTAGACAGAAAATGAGCACTACCTTATTATACAGCATGAAACAGTAAATTGTTGTGGTTTCAATGCGATATGTATTTACACTGCCAAAAGATTGTGACAATATATAAATGGATTACGTAATACTCCGCAGAATGAGAAGTCTAATATGAAAATATGAATACTTTCAATCAAATTGAAATACTCAAAACTATTTTAAAAGCCACCGAGATTTTTTTTAATTTTTGGACTCTTCCTTTTTGAATCAACAGTTCTCATTAAAGCACTCAGAATTCGTTTCTTTTTCCCATCAAAACTTCTCATTCGTAATGCTTTTAAAAAAAACAATTGAAAAAAACAACACCTAAAAAGAAATTTTCGTTTCCTTCGAAAAGCAAAGCATTTCAATTTTACCTTTTACTTCTAAAAACTATTTTCCTTAATGAAAAAAGATGAAACTACCTATTTTGGCCTTTCTCCAAAAACTTTAAAAAAGATTCAGAAAAAAAAATGGAACGGAAAAGAAAACTAAACATTTTTCACTACGAAAAAAAAAAACTTAGTACAGAAAAAACCTCTTCCCAAGTTCTTTCTGTCCAACATATTTTCCGGATGCAGCTGAAAGCAGACCACCATTTTTTTTCAACTCACCTCCACTTTTTCATTTTATAAAATTCCTTGAAGAGACTACGATTTTTGTATCACCTTGAAATGCAGCTGAAAGTCAAAATGTCTAGAGAAATAATTCTAACCGTAACCGGAAGAAGCTCTTTTCAAAAATTATTACTTTTACGACTCCCAAAAGACATCATTAAAAGTGATTAATTAAAAAGAATTTGGGTCCTAAGTAAATAAATCTTTTGAAACTGTCTTATTAGTTTGTAGAAAAGTACCTCATAAGATTTCCCATTTACTTCACGAGATCTTCACCGCAAAAAAAATATAATTAAATACTTATTTTCAAACATATTTTTCAGATTAATACGAAGAAAATATATATAATATATAATCAAGAAAATAGAATTCATTAGTCATGTTAAGATTTTTTAATGTTTTTCGTAAAAATCTACTATATTACAAAATGTTCTAATGGTGAATCAGATCTGGATATATTAAATACTTTTAAAGAAATTACACCTGTTTTCATTAAGTGTACATGTAGTACAGAAGTTTCTTCAAATCTTTAAGATAGTTTTTCTACTACTGCATATTTATCATATTTATCTATTATTGTTTTTCATAATTCTTCTCTCTAGAAATTTAAACATGGAATAGTTTAGTGACAATTAATTTAAAATGGAGAATCATTTGATCTTGGGCATTAACATTTCATCGAAATAAATCAAATATTTTTTTAATAATTCATCTTCATTCAGAGTATGAAATTTTTTAAAGTACAATCTAAAGTACTATGGAGTACTATTAATTTAATTTAAATCAACATGCGTCTACCGTCTCATTAAAATTAAAATAACTGATTAAAATCATCAACAAGCTCAATAAAGTCGTTTAATAACATATAATCCTTTAAAAAAGTTTATGCATTAACTTTTTACTATAAAAATGCTGAGTAGGTAATAAATTTTTAATTCTATAACAAATTTATTATCGAGCTTTTTTTATCACTTCTACCAAGTAAAAAATGGAAGTGGTCTCCCTAAAACTTGATCGCATAGTCTCTAATAAATTTTTCATGTCAAAGAACGCCTTACATGACAAGGGCGTGAAATAGTTAAGAAATATTAACTTTTGGAGTGAAAATAACATTTTTACTGAATCTATCTAGCCGTCCTCGTCGAATTATTTGGCGATAAATCTCAGTTATACATTCACAGTGCCAAAAAATGTGTTATGTTTTAGAACACATTTTTATCAACAGATTCAAACACAAAAATACATTTACAGTCACAAAATCAGATACCAGATTTGATTGAAATGCCATGTTCACATGTGTCTGAAAGTACGAATCTACAAATGGTCACTACTTCGAAGAATTCAGTTCAAAATTTAAAAAGTTACCTACACTATAAATTTTAAATTTTTGCTCTGAATTTTATCTATCTAGATATCTTTATTTTGTAATTATCGTTTTAACTTTTATAAGAAGAAACGGACAGACAGACTTCCTATGGACAGATTTTACTCAAACTTTGATAGAAACCTGCAAATTTTGTGCAAAGAACGTATAACAAATCTCAATTGAGTCCAGTTTTTCAAACTCAGGGACTTCAGAAACTTGTATATTCCTCAAAATCCCAAGTTCAAATGTTTTTACGATTACTTAACTTTCTCTACACTAGGTACAACAACAATTAATAGAATGAGTTATCTTCGCTGACGTCTAAGCATAGGGGTAGCGCGTCTTCTCCGTGATCTGGGTGTCCCGGTTCGGGCATGGTTGTTCTGCTTCCTATCTGTGAGGTGCGAAACCCCCTGTAAGAAGGGTTAGTGCAAGCGAATGTGACGCATGAAGTAGCTAAGTCGTACTCTTGGCCCTAGTTGGTACTATTACAAAACAAGAGACGCTCAATCGGCTTAAATTGCTGACAGATCTGTTAGCGGGCTTGAAAAATGCTATACACTGAAGTGACAAAAGTCATGGGATAACTGTTAATATCGTGTTGGTCCTCCTTTTGCCTGGCGAAGTGCAACAACTCGACGTGTCATGGAATTCACAAGTCGTTGGAAGTCCTCTGCAGGAATATTGAGCCATGCTGTCTGTATAGATGTCTATAATTGTGAAAGTGTGGATGGTGCAGGAGTTTGGGCACGAACGGACCTTTCGATGATGTCCCATAAATGCTCGATGGGATTCATATCGGGCGATCTGGGTGGGCAGATCATGCGCTGAAATTGTCTGGAATGTTCTTCAAACCAATCGCGAACAGTTCTGGCCCTGTGACATGGCGCTTTGTCATCCATAAAATTCCCATCGTTGTGTGGGTACGTGAAGTCCATGAATGGCTGCAAGTGATTTGCAAGCAGCTGAACATAACCATTTCCAGCCAATGATCGGTTCAGTTGCACCAGAGGACTGTCCATGCCATGCAAAAACAGCTTTAACCATTATGCAGCCACCACCAGCTTGAACAGTACCTTGCTGACAGTTTGGGTCCATGGCTTCGTGGGGTCTGCGCCCCACTCGAACTCTACCATCAGCTCGTAACAACTGAAATCGTGACTCATCTGACCATGCCACGGTTTTCCACTGGTCTAGGGATCAGTCGATATACTCACGAGCCCAGGAGAGTCGATGCAGGCGATGTCGTGCTGTCAGTAAAGGCACTCGAGTCGGTCTTCTGCTGTCATAGCCCAAGGAAGACACATTTCGCCGCACAGTCCTATCGGACACGTCCCTCGTACGTCCCACATTGATTCCTGCAGTTATTTGACGAAGTATTGCGTGTCTATTAACATTGACCATTCTACACAGACGTCGGCGGTCTCGGGCGTTAAGTGCAGGTGGTCGCCCACTGCGCTGTCCATGATGGGATGGGATGCCTGAAATTTCATACCCTCGGCACACTCTTGATACTGTGGATCTCGGAATGCTGAATTCACTAACGATATCCGCAATGGAATGACCCATGCGTGTAGCTCCAACTAACATTCCACGTTCAAAGTCTGTTAATTCTCGTCGTGCCGCCATAAATCACGAAAAACCTGTTCGCATGAATCACTTGAACACAAATGAAAGCTCTGGAAAACGAACTGCGCATTTATACTTTTTCGCTGTAATACTACTGCCATCTGTGTATTTGCATATTGCTATTCCATGACTTTTGTCACTTCAGTGTAAGTAGCAACAACGTATTTATCTTCGCCTTACTTCCTTAATATATCCTTGAAAGTAATTCATAGTCATTTTTGATTTTCGTGGAGAAATTGTATAAATAAGCTAATCAGCATCTATGAATTAACCTTTAACATTAAAAAACTCATAATATAAAAATTCAAAAATTCAGAAAACATTTGCTTTTTTCCCTTTCTTAATTAAGATAACATCTGTAAAATAAAACTCCTATACATTCGTAAAATAAAATAAATTTGTAACATATATATATAAATTAAAATTAAACCTGTCTTACACTTAATGCTCATTACACCTCATTTAAAAAAATTTTTGCACTTTCTAGTCATTGTCATTTTCTGAACACCATTGATTGATAACAATCTATTTGCTTCTTTTCGAAAAAGATAAGGGTCATCAATAAGAAAAGAAAAAGTGACACAGCATGCATCTTGGGAGCTGATTAAACGGGAGTATTGATCACATGTCACTGATTAAGGGGTGATGCATGACAAGAAAGGGTCATTTTGTGCATCGTTTTCGGCATATAGGGGGGGGGGGGAATGGATTTATGGTGTCGCTGTCATTTCACGATGACTGATCACTCCTTCAAATTAGGTTTTATGTTTAGTTAAATTCTGATTGCGGTTATTTTTTATTGGCAAGTGGCAAACTAAGAGATATCACATATTAGAATTTTGAAAAGGAGGAGATTTCCTTTATAGTCATTTAAATTTTTGTTGTTAGTTTTCATCAACAGTTTCATTTCCTTGGATTCACAATGTATTGATATCCATGATTATATACCCTGATTTTATGATAATGGAAAATTATGGATGAACGTATAGTTACTTGATATCTGTTGGCTGGTAATTCATTTATATCTAAAATATCAAGGACTTACAGCTTTATTCAGTTATTTTATGCTGCCTTCAAACGTTATGGATGGATCTCTGAGTATGGACATTGGTGTGTGTGTGTGTGTGTGTGTGTGTGTGTGTGTGTGTGTGTGTGTG
>JAOUZG010032691.1:922581-933764 GCA_026289955.1 Argiope argentata | reverse complement strand
AGTTCACTTCAATTCGTTTTTAAACATGAACGGTCTTCTTCACAGTAGTAATATTAAGACTACAATATGCGGAACATAGGTAGTAATATTAAGACTACAATATGCGGAACATAGGTAGTAATATTAAGACTACAATATGCGGTTACATAAGCGGAATTTAAATCGGAACAATTTTCGTGATTTGTTTCTCTATCAAAGAATTTCTCAAAATAGATAGTAATATCTATATCTTATACTATAATACGAGGAATGGTTGTCAAGTCGAAAATCGCCCCAGAATTAATAAACTCCGGTAAACTTGGGGATCTGGGGTTTTTGGCCGCGAGGAATCGATTGGCGCCGGTTTTGAAGAGCTACGGTTGAGCAGTTCGGAGTTACAGATAGGATATTTTCAAACTTTATTAGTTCGCCATAATGGCTACTTAAATTTTCAATTGGTAACGTGCTGCCATCTATAGCCAATATGCCATCTATATCAATATTCATATATATATATATATATATATTCATTTCATGCAGACATGTGATGAAAATTGCTTTTTTATATGTTTAATGCGCAATAATAATTTATTTTTTTAAATTTGAGTTTTTGTCAATCTGATGGCAACATATTAATAAGATAATTTTTTCCCTTTTACTCGTAACGCATGCTTAGAGCTTAAGTTTTAATTTTATCTTATACTATAATACGAGGAATGGTTACCAAGTCGAAAATCGCCCCACATTTCCGACATTTCAAATTCATCAGAAAAAAATAAGGATAACTTTGATATTTTTACTAAATTTTCTTTCAAAAAAGTACGATTCTAATTCCACTGATTTTTATTAAGGGAAATTTATCAATTACATTTTATTTCCTATGACTTTTTTCAAACTTTACCTTTGTATAGAATAGTTCCCTTTCCAAACTCTAACTTTGTTTAGAATAGTTTACAATGGTGCACTTTGACCGGTTATCTTTTCACCAATGGTTTCACAAATTTTCTTATGGCATGTATTGTTTTGATAAATCACAATTGAAAATTTAAATATTCGAGTTAGCTTCAATACCTGTTTTCTCCGAGCGGAGCTCGGTCACCCGCTGGTATAGTATAAAATGAAGTCTGCTGAAAGCGTCTGTATGTTGGAGCCACAAAAACTCGAGAAATAGTTAACGGATATTGGAGATATTTATACTATTTTGTACAGCATTTATTGGTGAAGGTTTTAGTACATTAAAATCATGAAATAAAAAGGGAAGTTTTATAATTGCGATTTTAATTTACTCGCGCATGCTCTAGAACCTCAAACTGCGCATGTGCAAATAGCAAGAGCTGTGGTATGCATATGCGATACATTTCTTTGTTTACATCTGATTTTAAACAGTGATTCAAATCTCGTTATGCTATAAGTCCCAAGATTTGAAACCAATCAATCAATCAATCAAATCGCGTTATACCAAAAAGAAAGAAATCCAATCTCGAAATGATCGTCTGTGTTTTGTCTACGGACATATCATATTTTTACCTTGTAACAGTCTAAATACTTCTGAATGTGAGCCATAAAAAATTGTTTTGTAGCTATTTTGATCATTTCTAAACATACTTTTATCTTTGTTTGATTTGCGTAATATGCCCATGACATATCGGGTGGAGGCTAGACTAAAGTTTTAAGCAATTTTTTCTTCTTGAATGCTATTCCACAGGCAACGCCGTGCGAGTACTGATAGTTTATCATAAATAGGGAGTGCCAAATTAAGAAAATCGAACCAAGAATACCAAATTTTAAAAAAAGAGAAAAATCATTCTTTTTTGTTGCTCATTTATGTACTTTGTTTTTATTAAAGACTAATCACATTTGGAAATCATGTGGTTTGATGGGATAATCTCTGCTAAAGTTTTCAACTTAATATGTGGAGTAATTATGCATTAATGGAATCGTCAGAGAGATATTTTTAAATTTCAGAATTTGAAAGTAAGTTTGAGTAATTTCAATAAAAGTTACATTTTCAAAAGCTTGTAAAAAAAAGAAAAAGAAAGCACTTTTTAGAGTCGAGATTTCATTCTGCTTATATCTGAAAATCAATGGGAGTTTGTTTTTCGAGAAAAAAAATAGTTTAATAATTTAACCTTTTGCACTCGATGCTGCCTTTTAGACACCATTCAAAACGGTGCATCGTTTTGATATTTTATTTATTTATTTTTCAATTTTGATTATTAAAAATACCTACATATTGGTAAAAAGACGGTGAAATTCACTTTTAAACGCACGCACACAGATTTGGAGCAATAAACAAGCCCTTGTATATTGAATAATTATGCATCGAATTTCTTTTCCGAGTGAAAAGGGTTAAAATCTAGTAGTTCTGCAGAAGATATTTATTCTTGATAGGAATGCATTTTGTACCTAAACCAGTATGAGTACTCTCCTTATGACGTTATTAAAGTTCGCACAAAATGGTGATTTTTCTGTTTATAGTTTAATAGTGAACAAAAGTAAGTATGTATTATAAAATTCTTCCAATCGCTCAATTGAGGTCAAGATATTTGGATCCAATACAAGGAGAAACGTTGATTTTCATTTCAGGGATAGTTTTAGTCTAATTACATTAACATCCCGATTCAAAACAACACTTTATTTATAACCGCTGTCAGATGACGAGAGCGACACCTCTCGTCATGACAATTCCCTCTTTATGATTTTTTCAATTATCCAGCTTATATATATGTTACGATATATTTCTTCTCTTTTTAAAGAAATTCTAAATTTTCTTTTTAAAAATTTCAATAATATTTGATAGAGATGTATAACTTAGTTTTAAAGTTTTTAAAATAAATTCTTTACAGCGTTTCTGAATTATTATATTTACATGTTCTAACAACAACAACATGTTCTAACATGTTGTTGTTGTTGTTATTAGTGGCACTTGCCATGGACAAGCTTCGTCAAAGCATCAGCGAGTTTTAAGCCGAAAGGAGCGTCTCTTGTTTGGAAGTAGCGCTAACTAGAGCCGAGAGTACCACTTAGTTACACACTCATCATATCCCATTCATTGCACAGCCCCTTTTTTCGGGGGGGGTCACATTCATACACCTTACAGATAGAACGCAGAAGAACAACCAGTCCCGAACCGGGACTCGAACCCGGAACATTAGCTCTCAGGGAAGACTCGTTATCCCTATGCCAGGATGCCGATTATTTTTAATCTTATCCTAACCAATCAACACCACCTCTTTTACCATTTAAGAGAACTGAAACCTTGCAACCAATCAAAGAATAAAAGGCTATTCTCGGCCCGAAAAAATACAGTGTTCACCATTAGGATTTTAGTACGAAACAAAGCTTCCTCTCGTATTCATTGCCCAGGAAAAAATTGCTGGCAGGATTGTACTCTTTTCAAGAATCTTATAACAATGTCCTATATTTACAGACGGAAAAAAAACAAAAGACCCCCACTTAAATGAGATTAACAAGTAAGAGAACGCTAACAAGGCAACATGGACTTAAAGGATTCTACCCGAAATCCCAAATTAACAACTGTATATTTCGTAAAAGCGGAGAAATAACATCTCCCTTGAGCTTTTAAACTAATGGAACGCCTTAATGGTTTGTTTCATTCCAATGATCATTACAAGGGACACGACAAAAGCAGCGGAGAGCGGCCCCTGGTGGAGGTCATCAAAAAGAACTGCAGTTCCAAGCCCCCGCAACAATTGATGATCTCGTTATCTGTAAGTAACGACATAAGCAAACTTTGGGTAAAAAGGCGTCACGAAACGGGGTAACGAGGCGTTTCAGAGATGGGATTTGCTTTTTATTCGTTGACTTATGGACGGAAACACCATTATTAGTAGCAGAAACGTGGTTTCTGTAATGGTCATATGTAGTAAATCCTTTCTTTAGTGTTTTGATGATGTTGCAGTTACTTTCGAATCCTAAAAATATTTCTATTGCGAGAACTTAAAGGAATATAATATGCCATCGTATCTGAATCGCCCATGTTGCCCGTTATGAATTTATTTAGACAGTGGTTTTCATTTCAGATTCCATTTTGAGGTTTGAAATTATTTCAAAAATTGTTCATATAAAAATTATACGTTTACAGTTTATTCTGCTTTACAGAATAATAAACAAATAAAAACAATTTTGAAATATAAACCAACGAAGCCTCAATTGAATGGATTTTAAGGATTCTCAATGTCCTAGGATACTCATTATGGATTTAACTGAGAGTGAGCTTTATGCTAATGGCCATTTAGATATCTAAATTTGCATGAAAAGTTCCCTTTCTAACTTGTTTTAAATATCATATTAGTTAGAACATATTTTACATCATAGAGCTGTAATCAAATAACTAAAGAAAAAAGATTAAGAAACTCCATAAGATTGAAAATTTATTCATTTTATTTATTTTAATGGCCTATGATAATGGACGCAAATTTAGTTTAGACTGCTTTTGTTTTCTTTTTTTACCCTTGAAATTTATTAATGGATCGAAATTAATTTCCAGAAATTTCCAGAACAACAAAATTAATACAATAAAAGAATTTTGAAATACACTTTTATTAGAATCTTTAAAAAATAACTTTTTTATTATTTTTTTAGTCTAATTTATAATTCGCGACTTTAAATATTATAGAAGCTAGAAACTGTTTCATAAATGTAACTAGATGGCGCCACTTGCCCAAATCAAAGTTTAATTAACTTAAACAATTAGCGACAATTTTACTCTGGAGATTTTGAAATGAAATGTGCTGATTAGTGAATTGTAACACATCAGAAAGTCAGAGAAAAATTACATTTTAAAGGAAATGAAACGAAAAAGTTAAGCAAAAATCTTTACGCATAGTTTGTTGAGGGAATGTAACCTTTCAATAAAAATTGCATTGGCTACCCTTTATGGTTGCATCCAATTAAACACTGATTCAAACCGGAAGAAACCAGCAAACCATCCAATAGCATAAAAATTGCAAATTATTTTTCATATTTTGTTTTAAGTCTTCAAAGAAAATTAATTATACAGTAGTTTCATCCATATTTAGTTAATATTTGTACCACGCTTCGAGATTCGTATAGATTAAAAGTAAATAAAACAATCTCTCGAAAATCACATAACTTTAATTCGTAGAAAACTCCAGAAGATGCAGGAAATCACAGCAGTTACGATTCACAATTACTCTTCTCCAATTCAGCTAATACAACAGGAAACCGCTTCCAAACACAGAGGTGTCTAATACCTCAGACAGACAACAGCTTCTGTGCACAAGACTAACACTCAAATCTTCAATACTCTCTAATCTTCATGGTCAATCTGGCTGTGATATTTAGTATACCTGGCTTGGCGTAAAAATCTAGGACTTTCGCCAAGGTTCTTGGCTATTTCGCTTAATAATGATCCTAGAGCTGGATTGGGATTTTACAGAACTACTGATACTGGGATTTTACAGAACTATCTATTTTTCACCGAATCTAGCCAAAAGGTCAACAAGTCGGCAAATCACAGGAAATGCCGTTTTTACTTTTAAAAAAGTCTAAATTGGGCTATATTCTCCCCCAAATTCTTGGTATTTCAGACCTGTCTGAGCTATTGCAAGACGAATACAAATATTTTTAGAGATATTTACAAAGTTTGTAACATATTTATAACCAGTGTAAATTATACATATAAAAATATCTTACTTATACTGTAAAAAGGTTTGTCTCTTTCCCCTCATGTAAAATCTTAGTGGTTGGAAAAGCCCTGAGAGCATCAAAAATTTAGATTTGTCAATTTCAGAAACCTCATATAATAGTTATATGCTTCCTAATACGATATTGAAAACCGGTACTTGAGTATTAATAATAGCATATTAGTTAATAATTAATGCTTTTAGTGACAATTAATTACTGGCATGAGGCTGATAAGCAAACACTAGAAAACCGAATATGTATTATGTACGATTTTTTCAACGATTGAATTGAGAATTGTAGTCAAAGCTTTCAACTTTTAGTTTTGCTGTGCTTATTCACAAGAAACAATTTCGGTTAGTAATCGCCATATCGAAGTGTTTTACTTTCTCGTATGCGAATTTCAGAGAATATACACTGCAATCGTCAAAAAATTCGAATTCTTGATTTTGATTAATCTCCATGTTTTAAATTTCTTTTTGCTCGCAAACCTATTTAACCCAATTTAAAGGTAAATTGAACCAATGAAAATGGTCTCCACAAAATTTTTATCTTTTCTCTAATAACCGTACGGCACTTTTCCGTTAGCCGGACGCCAGCAAAAAATTGCCAATTAAATTTGGTAGAATTCTACATTATTTGATGATTTTACATTACTGGCCAATTTTTCGCTTGCGCCTGGCTAACGGAAAAGTACCAATTGTACTACCAAAAAAAGACTTGCATGGAATTGGCGTAGAACAGTTGCAAAATAGCAGCATTTAGAGATAATTAAGCTTTTTTACTACAACTGTAGTGTAATATTTGGCAATTAATACTTTACTTTTTAAACCTATTTTTCTCAGTAGATTAAAATCAAAATTTGATAAATTAGTCAGAAAATTGCATACCAAATTTAGTAGTTTTCCGTTAGTCGGACACAAGCGAAAAATTGCAAAAGAAATTCGGTGGAATTATGTATTATTTGGGGATTTTTCGCTTGTGCCCAGCAAACGGAAAAATACCTCAAATTTGATTATTTAAATCATTGCACTTTTAAGTTATCGCTATAAATGTTTATGGATGTAGACTGACAAGCAATTAATCCCTCATTGAATTTGACTCTAAATTTGACAGACGTTTACAGTTAATTAGATGTTAAATCGATGTGTGGAATTATATTCCTCTTGATCTCTTCGTTTTGCAATTGTCTTGTTAATTATCTGTTCAAAATGTTTTGTCATTTTATGTAATTTTTTTTTTTTTCATTTTTGTCAGTTTAAAGCATTTTTGCAACCAGTATTTTTTTTTAAATCAATGCCTGATTCCATTAGTTTGACGTTCCTTAATTTACAGAAAAAAATACAAGTAGTTTATATAAAATATATTTTACTTTTAGCATTTTCTAGTAGACATGATTTCGAAAAAGTAAACTATGGAAATGGTGTTTAACGATTCAAAGAGAGTAATATTACAATAAAACCGGCTTGTATTAAACCAGTTATTATTCTCCAAAATATCGAAACGTTTCTAAGCTTGGAAATAATAATTTCGGTACTCATTAATTTGCGGTAAAGGATTGGCGATTCGTTGGTGAAACTTTAATTTTCTTTCAGTAAACTTTGTAGAAACAACGTAAACAGATGTGTTTTTTTTTTCTTCTTAGAAGTGCGTTCAAGCGTCGAACATAGATTGTCTCGTTTTGGTGCTACATTTGGCGAGCTTTGGTGCTTTCACCATTAATTAATACCATAATTTTATAAGATTTTATTTCTTCCATAGTTGATAATTTCTCTAATTTAACAAAAATATTAATAGAAAAAAATTTGAAATATTAAACACAATCATTTTTATTTCGATCTTTTTAAATTGTATCATTTCAGTTTCAAAATCATTCATAAACTGTATCAAATCATTTTTAATGTTTTTCATCAGATGCTTATTAATTCCTAATTATAATTGTAAAGGATATAAATAAAATATGAATTGGAAAAATCCTGTGAAACAATAAAGTTAACAAAAAAATTAATTGAATAAAGACATTTTCATAAACTTTTTAAACTCTATTTTTCAAATAAAACTAAACTTTATTGAAATAATAAAATATACATTTTGCTTTGTTGAAATTAAAATGAGCAGCTTTGATATGTAATCGACAGGCTCCTTACGAAGCTGATAATTTCTTTGGTGGCTCTTTTGCTATCTTTACGTCACATGAATGCTGTAGTTTATGCCGTATTCGGTCATTTTGCTAAAATTTGGCGATAATATATTTTTTGGTGAAAGGTACTGTATATCAAAGTTGTTTTCATATAGCTTCCGATGGTATAATTTTTCCAATTTAATGGCAATCAAAAAGCGTGAAGAAAAAATTTCGCCAAAGATATTTTTCCATTAACCGGGCAACATCGAAAAATCGCCTAAGAAATTTAACGGAATTCTACATCATTTGGCTATTTTTTGCATTAAAAGCACTGTAAGAAATTTGGAGGAATTCTATTGTATTTGGTGATTTTTCGCTGTTTCCCAGCTAACGGAAAAGTGCCTCGCCAAATTATAAGAATACATTAAAGTATCAAGTTATATAAACATATGCTATGTAGTTTGACGACTGAAATCAGCAAATTGGCGAAATTTTTTCTTGGTAATGTTTGGCCACTGTTACAATAGACAAGTACTCATCCGATTTATAAAAACAGATTTACTTGCATTAAACACTTATAGATTTAGTTACTAACAGACAATTGAAAGCAAATTGTTCCGGTATGAATCTGTTTCTATGTTCTTTTGGAGTCTATTTTTCATTTTTTTTTAAATTCTTGTTCCGCTTCATAAAGAAATTCTATATTCTAATCAGACTTTTAACATCCTCTTTGTTTGAGATGATCTTGCTATTCCACCTGTTGTCAACTGCCTCCATCATTCACATTACATTTCCTTAACCACTTTCTTCATTTATTTACATTTAGTTTCTATTATCTTATATCTCAATTATCACATCATCAGCATTAATATGTTGATAATCTCAATCAACATCATCTTTAACGGTACTCAAAAGAATCCTTCGATATTCTACTTGGTGGAAAATCGTACTCTACTTCAATGTCACAACACTGAAACTTATTTCTTTTTCCTTTAAGTTTGCTCTCTGAAAGGTTGCGTTTCAGAATTTGATATTTGTATCACAACCAATCAACCAAAAGAATGTGAAAGGCACTGGTTGTTCATCTTTTTCTTATAAATACTATACCCCTTCAATAAAATCCATTACTTAAAGCTTTCTTGTACAAGAATTGTCAGTAAGTGTCAGTTTCTTTCCGTAATCAATATCATTTTCAAACAAGAGCCTAAGAACAATCCAAATTCAAAACAGATTTCCCCACATCTTTGCTATTATGTTCAATCCGACTTTCTTTCAGATTTGTCGTTGGTTGTTTTTATTTAAGAAGTTATATCTTGACTTATAACGAACAGAACAGAAGAAACGGATATGATTAACATCGGTACTGCTAACTCAACTAGTTTATTTGATGCGTAATATTATTTGATGAAGATCCATAAAGGAAAAAGCCATCCTGTTCGAACTTACCCTTGTTCGAATATTCATTTGTCCGTTTCATAACATTTTATATGTCGGAGACAATATGCAAAATGTGGTATTTGAAGAATTATTATTTAATGATATGGCTGCTAATATTCATCTAAGATGAAGTTGAACTATTTCCTTCCGAGCAAGTAAAGTAATCTGAAGTGGAGGTAGATACTATTCTAGTTGATACCGGTCCATTTATAAATCTGTATATCGTTGATATTAATCATATTGCATTTGGTGGTGTCTGTACAGGAAAATAATATAGATCTTCTCCAACATATATATAAGAATTAAAATTAAATTCCAGATTCTCAACAAGCATGCCAAAATCAGACCAATTGTCCGAATATCGCCGAAAGTTCGCCAACCGAAGAAGCCAGTGGATTTTTATTTAAAAAATATTTTATTTCATAAACTTGGAGATTTTTTTTTTCAAATTCGGGTATATCCGTAGAGAAAATAACCCCCTTGGCACACTTTCTAAAATCTCCAACTCCCAGCGCTGTTGCGTCTTATCTTTCGGAGGAAGATATCCTCCAACGACAACATCGGGTTGCCAAATTTGGCATTAAATATCCTTGGCGAAAAGGGGGTAATACACTCTCCTGTCGCACCCAAATTCTATCTTTTAATAGCTCAAATTAGTGTGGAAAAGGATATTTGGGTGATCTGTAAAATCGCCTCTCCACTTCGCCAAAGGGCGAAAACGCGCCGAATCTCGTGAGCCTTGTTTCTTTCCTAAATATGACTCTTTTACCCTTCTTTGCCAAGTTGGCGATAATTCACCAAAGATGGCAACTTTATGGTTTTCCTATGTGGTTGGCGATTTTTGAAAAGCGCGCCAAGCAGGGGGTTAAACTACGATCGCACCGATTTCATTTCATTAGAAGAATGAAACAGAAAATATGTTCGTATCAAATGAGAAGCAGCTAAGAAGACCTGGGCTTTCTTCGTCTGACCAGATTTACGGCACCGAAATTGTACAGTGATTAGTTTTGATAATCTTAGCTTGTCGAGTAAATTTTAGTAGTTTATTGTTTTTCATATGTTTCTTTAAAAGATAAGTTATTCTTGATAAATTGCAGCTGACCAATGGCAGTTTCAAAAAAGAAGGTGACATCGTAAGCTTCATATTTAGTTGCAGTTGGTTGAAGTTGAAACTCCTAGATTCGCTGGGAATATAATTGATTCTTTTGGAATTTTCTTATAATTTGAAACATACATAGCTATACTTGGCAAAGCAGTAAAGTACTCAAAATGCGAAAACCTTCCATTGAAAAGTCAAAAGATAATTAGGAGTTTTTGAAAAGATGCAGTGATGATATATTTAATGAGAATCACAGACCTATAAACAGCCTCAAAAAACAATGTCCAAAAATGGTCTTCAAAATAACATTGACATTTAAAACGTAATGTTGAGTAATTGTGATATTTTATCCACATTACTGCGAAATAAAAATTCTACATCACATTGAAGAGAAAAAATATATATCTCTAATCCAAAAGGATTTCAAAACAAGTAGACTAAAATAAATAAATCAAAATGAAGGCATTTAAAATGGGCTACAAAAAAATGTTAAGAATATTAACGTTTCTACTTTCCGTTGCCAGCATCATCGTATCAAGAATGAAGCTCATGGAGTTTTAAAATAAATAAAAATATTAGGGTTGCCATTCAAAAATTATAATTATAATTATTTGACAATTAGAGGATATTATTCAACAATTTCCACTTTTTTGACATCTTAATACGTAAAAATTATTTGAAAACTCCAAAAATTTTAATATTTAAAAATAAAATGGCCTTAGACTTCTTAAAATGTCTCCTTTTACACTTTAAACTTTTCTTTCCTTGCATCGTTTGCACTCGGAAAACTAATTCGATGCAAAATTATTCAATATACAAGAGTTGGTCCAAATGTGTGTGTGTGTGTGTGTGTGTGTGTGTGTGTGTGTGTGTGTGTGT
>JAOUZG010032691.1:875199-894515 GCA_026289955.1 Argiope argentata | reverse complement strand
CACTTAGTAAAAGAAAAATCTTTTCCTTTAATTTTCTTCAGTAATCCAGTTGCTCTAAATTGTTTTAAAAAAATCATATTAAAATTGTTTCATTTGAATGTCTTTAACTATCCCTGATAAAGAAATAAGTGCATTGTTAATGATGATTGAAAATAATGTTTTTACATGTAAAGTATTTCTCTTCTTTTCTTAATCTTTACCTTTATGAATGATGTACATGCTTCCAAAGAAGATAGAAGATTACTTTCTTTTGCATATTGGCTGGTACAAATCTTATACCTAAGATGTTAAGATATCTCTGCTTATATTCAATTGATGTTAGATGCTCTTTAATCAACCTTGAAATTAGTTTTACACCTCTGTGATGCTATGTCATCATATGAATAATGAAAAAAAGTTATTGTTGATATAAAAGAAATTGAGAAAGGAATAACCACACAGAATATCTTGGCAGATGATACATTTAATTTTCCATTGTCTATCAATGAAGGGAAAAACCACATTTTTACACTTCTGTAAAATGGTCAGTTTTAAGGAATTTTGTTAAATCTCATTCAAGTGGAATTTAAGTTTAAGGAAGTTATTAAAATTCTCACTATCTTTACAATCATATATATTTTAACTAAACACTCCCATACTCAATAATTATTTTCTCTATTTGCATCTTAATAAAGTTATGGTTATTAATTACTTTTTCTTACAAACATAAAATTTAAATGCATTCATATTCAATATGTTTTTATTAAATTAAATATAGTGCAAATTTATGTTTCAAGTTAATATATTCTAGAAACAAATTCAATGTATAAATTTAAGGAACAACAATGTCATTAATTTTATGAAATAGTTGAATTCTTAGATATTTTTCTTGTAATTTTATTGTGTTCCAAATTTTTCAAAATATTCTTTATTGTAAAATTATTGAATGTAAAGAAAAAAAATTTTAAAAAAAGGTGCTAAAAACATTTTTCCTTTTTTTTTTTTTCTTAGACTACTTCAATCATTCTAAATATAAGACTTTAATTTTTGTTGATATTTACATTAATAACCTATATCATATTTTCATAAAATTCTTTTAATTTAGTGTAACAGAATCATTTATCAGATAAAAGATTTTAAGATGGAACATTCTTCTATTTAAAAAATATTTAAATAGTTATAAATATATTTATCTGGTATAGAATAATAAAACTTTTATTTGATTATAATTCTGAGATTTTTCTCTCTCATAATAATAGGGTGTGAAAAATTAACTGAAGATTGTTTTGTTGTATTCCATGCTGGGACTTCTTGCAAATCTGGATCTATATCGACATCCGGTGGACGAGTTTTGACTGTTGTTGCTGTATGTGATTCTCTGAAAGATGCTGCAGCGAAAGCAATACAGGGTGCAGAAATAATACACTTTGAAGGAGCATTTTTCCGTAGGGATATTGCCAAAAAGGGATTACAAAAGTGAATATATTATATTATTAATTCTTTGAAGGACAGAATGCTAAGCTTTTTGTAATGCTTCAGAAACTTTTCAATGAAGTAAATTTTAAAATTTAATCTCAATTATTTTTAAGCCTTTCTCTTTTTCACTTTGTTTTATTTTTAGGTTTGAAGTTTTTTAAATATATGCTTGTTTGTGCCTAACACTGCTTGTTTTTTTTTTTTTTTGCATTTTGTGTATTTAATTAAGAGTATACTTTTATCCCACTTATCCTTGAATGCAGTGCATTTATATCATATATACAGATCTTTTATACATTGTATGAAAGAATATGTTTTTAGGCATGTGCTGTTGTCTAATGCTAGTGTTCCATGTTTTTTTCATTTTATTGACAACTATTCATTTTTTTTTATTAATTTATTCAAGTTTATATTTTGCAATTACTGCTAGTCCTGAGAGTTTCTTATATATAGCATTTCTTTTTTATACATTTTTTTTTTAATTTTCAGTAAAAAAGATTCACAACTTGATGCAGTTTTTTTTCCCCCACTTCTTTTTCTTCTTTCTTACTACCAGTTTCATAAAACAGCATCTTGTTTATTCATTTCATGAATTTTTTTCTATAATAAACAGATTACAAATTACTTTTAAAAGCCTTAGTATTTCAAACTTCACCCCATTTAATATTCTTTTCTTTAAAACTTATTTTAATGCAAATTTGAATGCATTACAGGCATTTATGTGAATATATATTTTTTCTAAATGAGTTAAAAATAATTTTCACAACAACATATGTAAATTTATTCATTCACTATATGCATTTAATTTGTTTTTTATCTTATCCTTGGTATTAGATTTATCCTTATTTTTTTTTTTTTTAAAAATGTACCCATTTTTCTTAGTTAATAATCTTTAAATTTTTATTTCCTAAAATGTTTAATCATCTGTCCTTCAAAGAAATAATAATCTTATAATGATGGGGAAATTATTCAATGTGCCTTTGATTTATACCATTTTGATGTGAACATTTTTTAATAAAAACTATTTCATGATTCTAGTTATTTTTTTATTTTTAAAATTTATGGGGAAAATTAAATTGCTACAGATAAATACAGTAAACATTTTGTAAATAATAAAGAAAATCTTTGTACATTTAAACATACTTTTAAAACCTTTTGCTTCAATCATTATTTAACAATTAAAATTCACTAGCAGGATTATTTTGCCAGCACCAATGGGGAAAAAATAATTAACTAATACTGAAACAGTTAATGTTTTGTTTTATGACAAAGGAAAATTTTGCTATTCATTCAGAAAACATAATTTTAAAGTATTATTAAATTTTAAAAGCATTCATTTTTTTTCTATAAATCTGAAGCAAATAAAATCTTTTTCAAACCTTTAAGTTTTTTGTATAATGCTTTTTCCCCTCTCTAAAATTACCTTACTTAACAAATCATATGAGTTAATTTCTTTAAAAAAAAATTACCTCTAAATACGAAAGCAGATATTTGTTATCATTGATTATTCATACATTCATTAACATTATGATTTTTTTTACAACTTTGTATACAACTTTATTTGCTATTTATTCCTTTCCTACATCTCTCTATAAATTTTTAATCAGAAGAAAGTTTTTTTTTCTTGTCTTATATGTAGTTCTTATCTTCAAAAGTAAAAAAACAATTATTTACTTGCCTTTAATGTGCATATTTTAAGTTCATTTTGGATCCCCTCTCCCCACCATGACCACCCTTTTAAAATATTACTGCAGCTGATTCTGTTAGCACCTGTATTGCAAAATTCACTTTAGAAAGATAATGAATTTCTTTCTCTCCTTACTTTTGAATTATAAGAAAAGTTATGATTTATTAATCCTATCCCTTCCCACCTCTTTCCATTTTTTGATATACTAAGTATTCTCCTTTTATTTATTTAAATTTAAATCTCTTTAGGCTTCATGTCATTATTGCTTTGACATTACTTTGTTTCTTGTCTTTCATTTAAATTCGGATACTACATTGTTAAACTTGTAGCAAGCAAGCTAATGAGAGTATTAAGTGAATACATATAGAATAGATACTTAAAACTAAGTTAAAGCTTTATACCTATTCACTAATATGACTTTTAAATATTTACAAACTTTAATATTATGTGCCAGAATAAATATTAATTATTGAAAAAAATTAAGCTTTTCTGACTGCTTGATGAAATAAAAAGCGACTTGTTTGAAACCGAAGAATTTCTAATACCTATTTATACATTTCTTCACAAATTTTGAAACATACATACTCATAAATTGATAAATTACATATAATTTTCAAAATTTAAATGTATTTTATGTCTTGAAAATTATTGTTACTAATGCCTGATATATATGAGAATATTTAACTTGTATCTGAAAGCAAAACTACAAAATGCCAAATTCTGTAACTATGATGCCTAAGCCATAGTTAAAAGATCTTCCTTTAGCTTGAGAAATGATAAAGATTTTGGAACAATGGTGGCACAGACAAAAAAAAAAAGCATTATTACCATGCCCTTTGTTAATATTTTCTCCCATAAACAGGATCAGAAATATTGCTTTTTTCTTTACACATAACACTTCCCTTGCCTAACATAAAAGTCTCTAGCTCTAATCAATGCAACAATAGTAGTAGTTGTTACCACACATGGAAAAACCAGCACTAAACATCAAATAGAATGGCTGAAAAGTGTTGTTAATAAATTCATTAAGCAAAAAAAAATTCTTAATCAATTAAATTTTATTTTGAAAGTGCATGTTTCTTCTTGTCCCATTACATCTCAAGTTTAGGGTATAACAATATTATACATTTGTCATCAAATGGCTCGCATCTAACAAAAAGAGCAACACCACATATTCATTTCGTATATCTATGCATAACTTCTTCTTTTTTTCTTTTTCTTTTTTTTAAAAACTTATTTTTACACTATGTTATTCTAATTTTCATTGGTTTTTTTTAATTTGCCATTTTTTTAATAACAATGTGTACTTTATAAAGCTGTAATCTTTATAGCATAGTTCTCATTATTCTAGATATTTCCTATTTCATTAATACAGAATAAATCACTTAAATTGATCACAATTTTTTTTCTTATTATATTTGTATGGAATTTCTCTGAATATAGGAGATGGCATTCTCTATGTTTGTTTGAATGAAGAATTTAGGATAATCCTGTCCTTCTAATGCTACATTTTGAATAATACATTTATATATCATTTATCATGAATAACAATTTGAAAAAAATTCAAATATCATTAAAATAAAATTATATATTTGTAATGTTTATGTGAAGGGGCTTGAACAGCTTAGTGAACCTAAAGCTAAATTAAAATCCACATTTTTTCAATTGTTAGATTCAAATAAATTATTAATTCATATATTATTTATTCTTTGCCATATATATTATCTTTCTAAATACATTTTAATATTTATTCATATATTTATTTAAAAATCCTTTATTTCTCTAGATTAAAAAATTTTTCAATTTCTGCTCCTATTTTTAAAATCGTGTTAGGGATCATATATTTGATAATTTATTTTGTTTTTGCCTTATAATGGTGAATAATATTTCAAATGAAACAAAGTTATTTAATTTTTTACAGGTTACAATCTAAAGGTATGACTTATAAAGCTTCAGGAGTTGACATTGAATCTGCTGATGATTTAGTGGATAAAATAAAAAAGTTAACAAAGAAAACATTAAGGAAAGAAGTTCGTGGTGGAATTGGAGGCTTTGGTGGAATATTTGAACTCTCAAATTATGTAGATCCACTTCTTATTTCAAAAGTTGGATGTGTAGGAGAAAAATTAATGGTGAGACATATTAATTTCAGAAAAAAAAATTCATAGATTTGTAAAGTATCCTCTCAAATTATCATAGGTAAGGAATTTCCCTCCCCCCCTTCAAGATCATGAAGGGCTTTTCATGATCTTGCAACTATTTGAAAGCATTCCAGATTTTATTAGTTTTCATATGCTGATTCATAAGTTATTAAATTTTTACCTCATAGATTTAATTTATGTAAAAATGTGAATCATTGTACTTCAATTGAATAATGCTAATTTGTTTTCTTTTTTACTGAAAAATCTTTTCAAAATCATTCTTGAATAATTCATATTCTGAAATTCATTAGATTATAATACAAGAAAAATAGGAAATGCTATGACTTACTATGTCTAGGTTATAGATTAGATCAGCAATTATAAATTTTTTAGAACTTTGAAGACATAAAATAAATTTGCATACTGGATTTTTAGAGTGATATGAAGTGCTTTAATTGATATCTTACAGGCTGTATTTCTTTGGAAGAAATATGAATCTTTTTGCAAACAATCTTATCATTTATAAATTTTTGAGCAATTTTAATTTCTCAACAGTTTTTTCTCTCTTTTTAGGTTTATAAGCTTATGCTGTTTATTTTTTGATTAAAATATAGTATACTTTTGAATTCGAAATTATATAATTATTTTTTTTTTCATTTTTAATGCTAAAACTTTTTAAAAGGTTAAAACTATTTTCTACTGTTGCTTTTTACCATATTAAAGAAAAACTCAAAGTTTCTGAATTATTGAACATGAACTCTGCTGGCCTTCAAAAAAGCTGTGCTTGTTTCTTTAACTAAATTAATTGAAAATGCATTATTTGTGAACTAGGATTTTAAAGTAGATTTTCTTTGTTGCTTCTCATTGGAATTTAGTGTTTGAGGTAATTTAAAATCTTTCTCAAAAACTATTAGCTACCATTACCAGCTGAACGGTTATTTATTTTTACTTCAGGTATACATCTGATATTTTCAGGTTGCTCAAGAATGTCAAAGATATGAGGTCATAGGTAATGATCTTGTTGCTAGTGCTGTGAATGAAATTTTATGTTATGGGGCTGAACCTCTATTCTTTTTGGACACATTTACTTGCGGGAAATTGAAAGTAGAAATTGCTGCTGATGTGATTACTGGTATAGCTAAAGGATGTTTGGAAGCCCACTGTACTTTAATCGGTATGTATGTAATGAATTCAGTTTATCCATGCCTTTAAACACATTTTATTTTATCTGCACCTCTCAAGATCTAATAGCTTGAGCTTTAATTGCTTTTTTTAATGCTTGGCCCAATAATCATAAATGTGGTAGTTCCCCCCTTCTTAATGAGAAAAATTCTATTTAACTAATAAAAGCACAAGCTATATTAACTGCCTCTTTCTTCAATGAACCTTCCTGTGAAAACACCATGAGTTGCATTCAATAAAAGCCACTCATGATTTAGATAGCATAGATTATTATATTTGAATTTAAAATTAACTTTTTATGTGTTTCAAGAAATATTGCATATCATTTTATTAAAAGGTCTGTATTAATATTATTTTCTCCTTCATTTTATGATGTTTACACTAAGTAATTGACTCTTGTAGTTCATGGTTATTGTCTGAACATTAATTTAAAAAAAAAGAATTTAGCTGTTACATCATGACAAAAAAAATTATTTGTAAGAGGCAAATTTCAAGAATAATAATTTTTTTTAAACTCCACAATATTAATCAGGAAAAGTGGAAATATAATTTCAAATAAAAAAATTCATGAAATTGTTTATTTTAATGGTATTTTCTTTTTTATTTCATTGATTTGCTTAACATCATAGTATTATTCAGTTGTCCATAAGTTCAATTTTCTTTACTTTCCTTCTCAATAATTCAACTAATAACATTATTTTGCAGTTCATTGTTGGAATTGAAATTTTCAAAATTGCTTCATAAACATGAGTTTTGATTGAATTAAAGAAAATATTTTTTTAACATATAAGACACAACTTTCCAAATGCATTATTGAAATTTTAGTAGATTATTACTTGACAAGAACACAAAACATGATAATGTTAGGAATGAAAAAAGATATAAAGAATAACAAAAAATATAAAAGTATGTGATAACAGAATTTTGAGCTAATATATATATATACACATGCTTGTATAAAATATTTCCCCCCATAGGTGGTGAAACTGCTGAAATGCCAGGAATGTATTTTCAGTCTGATTTTGATTTGACATCATTTGCCAGAGGTGCAGTTGAAAGATCTCGCTTACTACCAAGAGTAAAAGATTTTGATAATGAGGATGTTGTCATTGGTCTTCTTTCTTCTAATCTTAACTCCAATGGTATTAAAATTGTAAGAAGGCTCTTGTTAAAACTGAATCTATCTTACAGTGATGCAACTCCATATGATAGTGAATGTTCCTTTCAAGATGCTTTATTATCACCTCAAAATATATATGTTGATGCAATTCTTCCATTAATTAGAAAAAATTGTATTAAATCTGCTACATACATCAATAAAGGAGGCTTATCTGAACATCTTGCAAAAATTGTACCCTCAGGATATGAAATCATTATCGATGGAAGCAGTTGGACATTACCTCCAATTTTCAGTTGGATTTCTAAAAATGCGGGTTTGAGAAAACAAGATCTGCTTAAGCATTTGAATGGTGGAATAGATATGATTTTAATAGTGGACAAGTATGATGCAGGGGAAGTTCTTACTCATATTGAATCCTGTGGCAAAATAGCTGCACCTATAGGCTTAATTAGGTCCCTCGATAAGGGTAAGATATATTATGAGTTATTTGTCATTAATTCTTTTGTCATTCTTCTGTATTTTATAGTATTTTGACCATTTTCTTGTTTTTTTCTTTCTAATATCCAAAGCATACATAGAAAAAGTAGTTAAATCACTTAACCCTAGATTTTTATCAATATTAATATTTCAAACCTGCATTAGCCAGAAAAAAATTTAGAGGGTTGCTCATGTGTGCATCCATGTGTATGCACTCACAGCAAAATTGTTACAGAAAACTAATTCAAAAATTTGAAAAGGAACTATCTTTGGTGTAGTGGATATACAATAAAACAGTCAAACAGACTGAGTAGTAAATATCCATATTTATTCAACATGACAACACAGACAATGCGTACACATAAAAAAATGCATTTATAGTAAATAACAGCACACAAACAGAAAATTGTAGAAAGTAACTGTAACAGCTCAAATCGCTCAGAAAGAACTCTGGTGAAAAGAGGCTTTGCTTGACTATTCATACCTCCTGGTCGTCTCCTGCCCATTATCATATCAGCTTAATCTAATGCCGATTGACTTTGACTCAATGCTTGATTCGATATTGATTCTTTTACACTACTGACTAATTAGCATATGATTCATCACCAGTGTGGTCAGCCAATCCTGTAGGGGGGAGGGGGTCTTCTATTTCATATGACAGAATAATGATGGTTGTAATAATAACGCATACTAATTGTCATATCACCAAAATTCCTGTAGATTCTAGAATCTTTAATTTGGTTTCCAAATAATCGTCGAAGCCAGGAGTCATTTATTCAGCACATGATTCATAAAAATCTGTAAAACTGTCTTCTTTATCAGAAGGCCCATTGCTCTGGGAATCAGTATTACAAATATATAACAATTTATTTGTAATTCTACCTTGTAGAGAACAAATCTATATCAGATATGTTAAATCTCCCATTAAGATAAAAAAATATTTCTCTATTCATTTTTTTCCCCATGTATGCACATAAATTTTTATCACATGCATCACCATTCTTGTTAAATTAGAATATTATACATGTTTTAATGGTTGCATTTATTTACTAATGGTTTGTCACTCATATGAAAGTAAATTATTCTATGCAATTTGATTTGTTTTTTTCTGCATACATTTTGTAATTCTGTCGAGTGAAATATTGATATGCAAGTTATCTTATGTTTCAAATTATAGTGAGCAGTACAATCAGATTGGTATTATTATTTATTTATTTATTTCATTATAGTTTTGGAAACTACAATACAAAATTCATAAAATTAAAAAATCATAATAACAAACCATTAGTGAAAACAGCTATTTCATGCAGTTTTATAAAATAGGTGTGTTATTTATTATTTTTATTTATATCACTGGAAAACAATTGGTTGCACATTACCTAAGCAAAATAAGGTTATTCATATATTACAAATGACATCCTTATATGGAAACATATAGAAAGGATGTAATGCATCTCAAGTTTTAATTTTTATGTATGTTCTTAGTCATTTATAAAAATTGCTATGCTTTACAAAGAATAAAAAATCTTTAGTGGGATATCAGAAAATTGAAAATCGTTAATCTTTACTTTAAGAGTGCATCAAATTGGCTGATATATAATATAGTGTAGTGAGCATTATATAGGATAAATAATGATTTTCAACTGACTTTTCCATTTGGAATGAAATAAAATTAATGTGAGTGAGTGATTATTATATTAGTGACATAACTAGAAATTTTACCCACTTGATAAAAAAATATGTTTTCTTACTAAATTAAAAATAAATTTTATAGCAGAAAAAATGTAAACGAAGCATTAAAAATATATAAATAATATCAATTGTTCTCTATTTTTTTATTGCATTTGTTTTTAAATTAAAATTTTGTTTTGTGATTTTATATAATATTTTCAAAACCTCTAGGTTCAAAGTGTGTACAAATTGTAAATATTTTTGATGATTGCCAATTGCCACCGCAAAAGAAGAAAATTGGTGTTCTTACATCAGATAAAGGTATTTCTTGATGATCTTTTGATTGTTTCTTAAATTGCCAAAGATTTCTAAAAGACCCTTATATAATGCACATTTAAAATTGTACTTCTAAAATTGCTTATAATTAATACATCTCTTCCCTTATTTTAAATACAGTATTGAAAACTGTTTGAAATAAAGTGGAACATTTTATCATTGTTACTGTTATAAATTTTGAAACTTTTTTTTTTATTATTTTTATTTTATGCAAGAAACTTTGTTTATTTTGTTTTCCTTGTATTCAAAATGTTATTCTATTACATTTCCATCTTGTTTCTTTTTAAGTAAGTTTTTATACTTATGCCTTGAGGTTACTCTTTTTAATTTTTTTTAACTCACTGTTGCCTCTTATAGTGAATGTTATGTATCTTACTTTTTTTAGTTATGTAATGCTTGCTATGCATTCATTATTTTATCAATGAATTAGTTTGGGGATATATATATATATATATATATATATCCTGGGAAACACAATTTTATAAACAAGTAGAAACGATGATCATAACACAGAACAACACAAAACAAAATGAGGAAAAGCTAATTAAACTTTTATTCCTGTGAAATTTTACTAAGGATTTACAACACATGTCAATCACAGGCAAGGAAATCATTGGGATCTTTTAGTAGAATTTGTTTAAATTGGCAATATCTTATGCCTTCACTCAAAATATGGGAAATCAACTTTTAGCTGATTGAGCCATTTTAGAATGAGGTTGATATAGGTTAAATTAAATTGAAAGTTAGGAAATTAATTGAGTTTAAATTAATTTTTAAAGTATCATTACATTGATAATATATTAATTCCTGGAACTGAAATGGTGAGTTCAGCAAAACATGAATTTTCCTCAGCATATTGATATTTGCAAGCTACATTTTCCAGAAGTTACTGAGATTTGGTGTTTTTTATAAACAGTTTTTCCATTAAAAGAAAAGGGATTTTTTTCTATATAAAAGGGATTTTTCCCCATACAAAAACTGTGTTATTATATCAACTCCACATTAGAAATTTGAGAAAATTAAATTATGTATTTAAACATTATTCATTGAAAATAAATTACAGTTTAGTTTGTTAATATTCTGAATTTTTTGAAATTTTATTAAATTTTAAATATTGGAATATGAATGGATTAATATAGGAAATTAATGTACATAAAAATTTATTGTAATTTTCCCTTTTCTTTTAGTATATATAATTACAGTTGTGACAGACAATATATTTCATGCTCCCTTGGCTTTGATTTGGAAATTTTTTATTTTCAAAATTGCCTCTGTATTGGAAAATTTTGTTTGTTTAAAAATGTGTGTGTGTGTGTGTGTGTGTGTGTGTGTGTGTGTGTGTGTGTGTGTGTGTGTGTGTGTGTGTGTGTGTGTGTGTGTGTGTGTGTGTGTGTGTGTGTGTGTGTGTGTGTGTGTGTCTGTGTGTGTGTGTGTGTGTGTGTCTGTGTCTGTGTGTGTGTGTGTGTGTGTGTGTGTGTGTGTGTGTGTGTGTGTGTGTAATATTTTAAATATAGAGCATGCTGGGTAATCTTAAAAGTTTTATTTTTTAATATTGATTTCAACTCTTCTAAGTACTATGATAATAATAGCTAAGTAAATATGATTCTACGTTGAGAATTGTTTTTGATTTTAATATGTTTGTATGACTTTTACACTGCTTTCATAGGAAATCTTCTGAGATGAGGTATGTTACTTTTTTTAATTCATAAAATACATTAGTAGTTTTATATATATTCATATGTCAGTTAAAAGATGTAAAAAAATTTCAGATATTTTATCATTAACAAGAATTGTAGTGTTTAAATGCCAATTTTAATTGCTTAGACTAACATTCTATTTTGAAGTTACTTGATAATCATTTTGTCACAAAGTTCCCTTTTTGAAACATTTTCTAGTGATCAGAATCGTCTGCTGAATTTTTAATAGCTATAAGAAAAAAGTTAAATCCAGTTGATTAAGCATACTCTAATTTTGTACATATTCTCTTTCTCTCTCTCTCTCTTTCTCTCTCTCTCTTTGTTAAATCAATAATTTATTCATATAATTAATGAATTTAAGATTTTTTCATTTTAAAACAAAGATTAACAATATAATTCTAAAAATTGCCTGGGGTCTGACTGTGAATTATCTCAAAAATAGGCCTTAGAAAAATTCTTTTGGATATATATGAATCAGTTACATTTATGTTTTTTTATATATAATAAATATTAAGTTAAAACCAATTTAATTTTTTTCCAATGAAAATTTCATTCTTTTTTAACTCTTTATAATGGTTGTATTGTAAACACTTATAAAAACAAACATTTCACATTTATTTCCCAAATTTGATTTATTTATTTTCTAAACAAATATTAATATTTTTGTTTTTCATTTCAGGAACAACATTAAAATCCTTCATTAACTATTCCCAAAGCCCTGAAAACTTGAGTAGTTATGATATTGTGATTGTACTGTCTACAGACAATAGTGGTAGCCTTCAAATTGCTAGAGATGCTGGTATTCCTGCTGAAGTAAGTAGTAAAAATAAAAGAAGGGAAAAGACTGCACTTAAATGTTTAGCTACACTTGTAAATTTTCTTGGATTCTTTTTATTATAATTGTTTTCATTTCATAAATGGAGATTATTTAATTATGTTCAATATCTAGTTTTAAAAGTTTATGAACCTGATCTTTATTATGAATATTCATTATCTTTGTGTATTTTGGAATTAATAATTAATTTCTATTCTAAAATGTCAGTTTTTGGAAAGAAAAATTACTAAAGCTGTCCTGAATGAATTTGAAAAGCTTACTGTTAACACTGATAATATTAATATACCTAATAATGAGTTGTGAATTCAATTATTTGGCATGCCATATTTCTAATTAGACTTGTTTCATTTTTTCCCCTTTCCAACAATCTATGAAATAAATTTTCTACTTTTGCAAGTAAGCAATAAAGTATATTTAAATCTAATTATGCAATGTTAGTTTATCTGAAATTCATTAATCTGTAATCAATTATTTGTGCTCTGTTTAAAATAATAAATAGTATCCTTAGTTATTTCAATGAAAATTCATTATAAATAACTGTATATTTGTTTTCAAGAACCAAAAAATGGAATTTGTTTTCAGCATTACTCTAATATTAAATCATAAACTATTTTGTAAATAATAAGAGCAAATCTTGTTCCTGATTATGTCTTATAACTAAATTCCTATATAAGTAAACTTATCTTTATAAATAGTAAATAAAATAATCAATATTAATAGTAAGTAAAATATAATTAAAAAGTAAATTAGATCACTTTTTTACAGTGTCGCATGACATTTATGAACACAAACATTAGATTTTTTCGTTTACAATTATCATTTAATAATATTTTTACAACATTGACAGAAGAGAATAAGACAGATTTTTGTTTTAAACTGAATTCTAATAAGAATTTGAAATTTAAAAAACACACTTTTGATTTTTTATGATGCACACAATATTTCAATTTTGATTATTATATTACTTCTGTATAATTTGGATATAATTTAATTTGTATAATTTTCAGTAATCAAGTGTTATTTTTTTCCCCATTCTGAAAATTTTATGTGCAAACTGCAAGTGGCATTATTCAAACTTTAAATTTTACATTGTTATCAATATAAAATAAGTCCTTTTAAGGATAAATTCATCACACTACAATCTGTAGTTGAATAAATGATTTAATTTCACTTTGTAAAAGTAGCAATTATCTACATTTGTTGCATAATTAAGTAATTTCGATTGTCATTTAATTTTTTTATTAAATATAAAAAAAGAATGTATAAAATAATAAAAAAGGGAAAAGGGTATTTTGAACAATCAATTAAAATGCTAATTGGTATAATTTAAAATTAGATTATTTAAAATACTTAAATAAAAATAAAAAAATAGATTTTCTTTAAAAAAAATTTTTTTTAATCCATGAAAACTGAGTACATTATTCATTTTTTATTTAGAATTTGAAATATATAACTTAAATTATTTTTGAAGGTAATAGAATCCAACACATCTATAACCGAAATTTTGAAATCTCATAAAGTGGATATAGTTTGTCTCGATAATTTTACAAGGGAACTCCCAAGTAAGTTTTTGCTGCTTAATCATTTTAATTTTCATATTTATTCTTGTAGTGAAGTGTATATGCATATAAAATTTCTACCAACTGTTTACTTCCAGAGGATCTTCTTAATGAATGGAAAGAAAAAGTTTTAAATATTCATCCATCTCTTCTGCCATCCTTTAAAAGCAGTAATCCTCATGAAGAAGCATTGGAACTTGGTGTGAAAATAACTGGTTGCACAGTTTATCTTCCAGGGGTATGAATTGTTTTCTACTTGCATACTTAAATTAACCATTTGATCCACAAATAGTTTTTTTAAAAAAAAAAAATCTCATTTAAATTGTGTAAATTCTTTATTAATCATTAAATTAGTTGAAGAATCAAGGTGAAATTTTCTTTTTATCAGTTTCTTCCCAAATGAAGTTTCTGAAGAAAAATAAATAAATGCAGTTTGAAACTATTATAAAATGAAGACATTATCTACCCTGTTTTACTCCAAAATTCTCATTTATATCTTATATATTAACTTTAAATCAAAGAAGGAAAAAAACTCTAAACTATTGGAAATGCTTTGATACACATGTAAAAATATGTATTCATATATATATATATATATATATATATATATATATATATATATATCTAATATATAAAATTCTCGTGTCACAGTTTTCGTTGCCATACTCCTCCGAAACGGCTTGACCGATCTTGATGAAATTTTTTGTGCTTATCCGGTATCTATGAGAATCGGCCAACATCTATTTTTCATCCCGAAATATCAATTAGTTCAGGAGAAATTAATTAAAACCCCTTAATTTCTGTGAAATTAAAACCTGTAAAGTTACTTTCCGAGTGAAACCCAGCCTTCCGGAGAAGCGATCGCTCATGAGTACCTTTTCGTCCAGTAAAACCGCGTTTTTAAAATTGCCATCGTTACGCGTCCGTTCAACTTATACTCAATATCGCTGTGGAATCGGATGGACTTTTTATCGTAGACCACGGAGATATAATTTATTTTACGAAATGTCGACGCAAAAATTAAATATCGATTTTTTTTAAAAAGGTCCATTTTGGCGGGTCTATTTCTTTAACGGCCCTGTAAAATAGACGCTTAGCTGGAAAAATACAGAAAATATGTTTCCTGAAAGGCAATACGATATAGTATTCTGCAATATAATTTAAAAAATCGAATTTTTAAAACTGAATTTTTGACGAATTTTTTAACGAAGAGGCAAAATTTCGTTTTAATATTGAATTACGCCGAAACTTTTCAAGATAACTCAATCAAATTTTTTTTACATAAAATTCGATAAACTTTTCAAAATCGTGTGAAAGATTGAAAAAATCTGATAGAAAATTGCGCATTTAAAAATTATTTTGTCGTTTATTGGGTTTCCCTCTTCAACATTACAAATCTAATCCATTGATAAATAAAAATGAGACTAAATTTTTTTTGTATAATTTGGCATTGCTTTGGCACACCCTGATCAATTTTGAAAACAATCCTGCAAAAATTACGCGTCTTATGAATTCATTCCAGTTTTTCCACCTCGCATACTTCACCTGAAAGTTGGGACACCAGTAATGCAACTACGAAACCTTCCTCCACCTAAATTATGCTATGACACCAGACTACGAATGACTAGACTTAATAAGTATGTAATCGAAGCTACGATTATTACTGGATGTGCTCGGGGAGTGTTGGTTTTAATACCCCGCAGTCCACTAATTCCGTCGAGCTATCCTTTTGAATTTAGAAGATTGCAGTTTCCCGTAAAAGTT
Organism: Argiope argentata; assembly: GCA_026289955.1. Taxonomy (NCBI): domain Eukaryota; kingdom Metazoa; phylum Arthropoda; class Arachnida; order Araneae; family Araneidae; genus Argiope; species Argiope argentata. The sequence goes on along the minus strand of JAOUZG010032691.1, from coordinate 878,591 downwards.
TGCTTTGCAATAACCGTTAATAAGTCACAAGGACAGAAATTAAAAGTAGCAGGGATCAATTTAAGAGGAGAATGTTTTTCAAACGGCCAATTTTATGTAGCTTTCTCCCGAGTCAGTTCATCTAGCACCTTAATGAATTTATCAACAGAAAAAAAAACTCCAAAAATGTTGTATACAAAGAAGTTCTTGCTTAAACACAGGTATAACAATAAAATGTAGATGGCCTGCGTTTGAAAAGAAAATAACTACTTTAAAAGCATCCTTAAGGATCGGTAAGGACAAGGGCATATATATAAGGAATCCAGGGGCGCCGGGACCCTCCCAAAATTAGGAAAAAATTATAGACAATAAGTAATTATTATAGAGGAATTTCGTAACTAAGTGCACGTAGCACTGTTATCCCCCACTAATTCCATTACCCGAGCAATGCCGGGTACGGGAATGCTAGGAAATTATTTATTACTAGGAAATTATTTATATGGCAAAACAACGTTTGCCGGGTCAGCTAGTATATATATATATATATATATATATATATATATAGCTTATTGTTAACATTTATATAAGGATTAAAAACATTATTTCTCTCAAAAATGGAAAACAATGTCTAAATCAAATAAGATGATTTTAAAAACTAATTTTTATAAGAAAAAAAATTAGAAAATATAATCTCAAAATAATAATAAATTTTCAATTTATAATTTCTTCTTTACATATAATCATGAAACTATCTCTATGGAAATGACACAGTACATTATTAAACACATATACATTTAATTTTATTTGCAAATCATATTATTTTAGAAACTCAGAACAATTGCAAAAAAGAAATATTAACTAATAAAATAAATAAAAATACAACATACAAGGATAACAATAAGTAAAAATATGAAACTTTAAAATTTCGATAATTCTATAATAAAAATCTTTAGTTAGTTATTAAAAGTTATAGGTTATCTCTAAGTTATTAAATTCTTTTATAACTCTATAGGCTTATAGAATTATCATTACTATATATGAAAATATAATATATGAACATAACAATAAATAAAAATGAGCATACATAATTTAAAAAATTTAATAATAGTATTATAAACATCTGTAATATTTGTAAAATTCTTTGTTTATTCTTAATTTTAAATTCACTATTTAAAAAAAAGTCAAAAAAGTACTCACTAGACAAAATCCTCATGAAACCAGCCAAGCAAACTACTTCAACTCCACATTCTTTCAGAATTGCATGAACAGCCATATCAAACTCCACTCTTTTTTTGTAATTTTTGTGACTCAAAACCTGCAAAATTGATACAGAAAAATTTTAAATAATGCCACATACATACATGCCATATTCCATTAAGAGAAGTGCAATAAATGGTACAAAATTTTCTTTTCTATTAAAATTTTCCTTTCTAAATATTAGCATGACTCAAGCATATAAACAATTGTACCAGATAGTCATCTTAAAATAAATCTCAAGACACCCTTGAAAAGAATTTTCTGAAGGTAAAATCACAAATGCTTGCTCATTTTAAAAAGTCACAGAAAGATTAACCCAACTGTGATATTACCTATTCTTGTAGTTTGATAAACTATAAATCCAGTTATTGCATAATAGAGAGATACAATAAGACAAGGGAGTAAAACACAACAAACAGTAAGATTAGGTTCTCTCAAGATTGATACTGTTGAGTCAGAAAATATTATTAAGATACTTCTTAATTCCAACATTTGTAACAGTTTGTATGAAAAAAAAATGCTACAGAATATGCACAATTTGTAAGAAAAAAATTAAGTCTTATAGTAGAAAGTATATCAAATTTAATAAATATACTATTTTTTGAAATTTTAAAAAAATTTATAATTTTAGTTTTCAAGAATTACACTGTATGCACTCACTGTTAGTACATAAAAATTAAATTCAGAAAAAACAAAATCGATTTCAGAAATATTATATGTCAAAATAATTCATTATTATCAAATACTTTTATGAATTTTTATGTTCATTGTTTCATAATAAATATACATTCATTCTCAGATAGCACTTATGTATTAACAATGTTTTAATTTCCTGAAATGAAACAGAAAAATGAAAGGAATAAAAGCTATGATTTATTCAAAACATGTTCTAATTTGCTCTTTAGCTAAAAAATATATGTGATCAATTTTTATAGAAGAGAGAACAAGTAATATTTTTAGATCTATGCCTCATTTTTTTTCTTTGAAGTTAGAATTGGTAAGTAATTCTACTGCATTTAAATTGTAATTTTTTTTAAAGACACAAATACTTTCTCATTATTTAAAAGTGAGCTTTGTTGCTATTCACAGTATTTGTAATTACTTTCAATTAGAAATATCATAATTGTTTTAGAAGAATTGTAATACCAAGAATCCCACTGTAAGAATTGTGCCAATGTACAAGACAATTTAGTATCTTATAATGTATACAGTTCCAAATTTTATTTAAAAAAATATATTAGAAAAAGTGATTAGGCTACAAACATGAATTTTTTCTCTATAATTTTGCATAGAATTTTGTTAATTTCTAATAAAAATTGATAGAAGAGAATGCTAGTAATATGTAGAGAGAAATGAATAACATTTATAAAGGAAATGTTCTCATTATTTATTAATAATAATACCAATATAAGTCATTAAAGACATGTCTCAACTAATTAATATTCAATTGAAACAAAATATTAAAAATATAAAATATTTTATTTTTTACAAATTGACTTAATTACATTTTTTTCTGAATATATATATATATATATATATATATATATATATATATATATATATATATATATATATATATATATATATATAAATTATGAATAATGCACTTTAAACTTAATGTTAACACTTTCTCCTATGAATACAGGGAGGGGGACCTACATTTCCTTTAAAAATCAGAGCATTTATAATCAAACTTTTATATTCAATTATGAAATTTAATGAGATAAAAATGTATAATTTTCCCATTATCTTTGATACAATATGTCTTTTAAAAGTGGAATATTTGTACTTGTGGGGTATGTAATATTTCTGAAGGAATAGATTCTTTTAAAGGATTACTGCATTTCTCTAGTCAAGGTCAATACGTTTGAGAATTCCTGTCAAAGTTTGAAACATGCAAGAATTATGAGAATATCATAGTATATATAACCAGTTGAAATGATTTCGATTTCTTTAAGTCTTTGTGCCATGATACTTGTACATAATGCATGCCTTTTGGGATGGAATAAAACTAATTTTTAAATATTTAACCTGTTTTCTCACTGATTTCAGCCCTGATTCTGCCATCTGCTTCACACATATATATAATGTAACCACATAATAATTTTATGGTTACATTATATATATGTGTGAAGCAGATGGCAGAATCAGGGCTG
>JAOUZG010032691.1:845585-868018 GCA_026289955.1 Argiope argentata | reverse complement strand
TTTTACTGGACGAAAAGGTACTCATGAGCGATCGCTTCTCCGGAAGGTCGGGTTTCACTCGGAAAGTAACTTTACAGGTTTTAATTTCACAGAAATTAAGGGGTTTTAATTAATTTCTCCTGAACTAATTGATATTTCGGGATAAAAAATAGATGTTGGCCGATTCTCATAGATACCGGATAAGCACAAATAATTTCATCAAAATCGGTCAAGCCGTTTCGGAGGAGTATGGCAACGAAAACTGTGACACGAGAATTTTATATATTAGATATATGTTTTCTTTTTTTTTCATCATATTCATAATCATGAACTCTTACTAAAATGATTTTAATCATTTTATTGCAATTTCCTTATTTTGCTAACTAACTTTTTAAACTAATCAGTAAATATTTGTAGTCATTTTCAAAAAGTATTTGTTTTTATATCCTCATTTTTTCATCAAATTTGAATTTATAAATTATGGCATTGCTAATTTAGGCCTTATTATTTTTCAGAGGAGTTTTGCCAGCTATGGCAAGGAAAATTACTGAATGTGCATCCTGCCATTTTACCATCTTTCAAAGGAGTTAATGCACACAAACTGGCATTAGAAGCAGGAGCAAAAATTACTGGGTGTACAGTACACTTTGTTGAGGTACATATAGTTTTTTTTCTTATTTATATTTATTTTTATGGTTGAAATCATATTGTTTAACTTGAAGATTTATCTATATGCCTTCAGGGGAATTTTCTCTTATTGTAAAAATAAATAATTATATGACAAAAATTTGAGTCTCAGCTTTCTTTTTTTTAATTTAATGTTAATATAAATCAATTTTCTAAAAAAGGTTGAAAACTTAAATATAAGGTTTTCTAATCATTTTTTTTCTTCATTATTTCTTTAGTGATGAATGATAATGCTGATTTAAAAGAGTTAATTGAATCTGCTTTTTTTGAAAATTATTGCTATTCAATCACTTGTAAAAATAATTATATTTTTAATTTTTAAAAGATGGGGTTTTTTTGATATCTCACATTATCTGTATTGCTTTTTCTATTTTTTAATTTAAAAAAAATTGAGGGAGATGTAGTAAAATTTATTTTTTCTATAAATACTGCATGGCATTTCTTGCAATTTTGAATAAATGCGATTTGAAAGTTTAGTCAGTAATTGCTGTATGCTTTGATTAACGTTTAAATTCTTTCAAATAAGGAAAAAGAGACTTAACTTTATACTTTTCCTAGTCATGAACTATTTGTGTACAAATATCAGGCCAGAATACGAATAAATGATCATCATAATTTAAAACTGATGTAAAGACTAAAGTTTTTCCCCCTTACTTTGAAGATTTTATAAAAGGAGAGTTGGTGTATAAAAGCCGTAAAGATTATGTTTTTTTTATTTATTATCAGTTGCATTAAGTGGTAAAAAATAAAATATTATGAAATATATCACAGTGCTATACTCACTCACTCAAGCTCTAGCTTAAAAATCCTATTTCCTTGGAGATAAAACTATAAAATAATCTGTGGGAGGACATGTCTTATATGCTAAATGTACTGGTTAAATATATATATAAAATGCTCATATTTCAAATAAGTTAGATTCTCATTTAAATCTGTTCTGTGTATTTGACAACATTTGAGAAAAATTTATTAAATTAAACTAAATAGATCACATACCATTATAAACTGTTACTGTTGGGCTCTTAATAATTATAGTAGATAAGTTCAATAAAGAAAGTTACCCTATAGGCATGGTAAATATATATTATGCATTAAAGCTTTTCATTTGTAACTTTCTGTACAAATGTTTCAATGATTTTGTATATATGTAAGTCCTGCATTGTTAGGAAATAATAAACAGCAACTTAAATGTAATGGGGGGGGGTCTATAAATTATTTGTTTATACCCTTTAAAAGAATTCTCAATTATAATCTTTAGAACAAATTACATTTTTCATAACGAAATATTTTATATCTTTCTTAGTAAAAGATATACAAATATTAATTCATAAATAACAAATATTTTCTAATTCATTTTGTTGTAGTTTTATGCAAATATAGGTGTTGGATGAAATATTGCTTATTGTTAGTGAAGCAGTCACTGTTCCAAAAATAAAATTGCTAACCATAGCATTTCTACACTGGAAATTTACAACAAATTGTACATTAGTTAAAAATAATCTTTTTAATTTCTTTTAGGTAAGGCTACTTACATTAGTGCTCTTGAATTGTGTTTTGACTATTGTTTTGCCTAGAAAGTATTCAAATTGCATTATTTTAATTTTATTTTGGGGGATTGTTTATTTTGATATACCTGAAATGTATTTTATTATTTATCAGAAAAGGACTCACAGTATACTATTTTAAATGTATTGCTTAATTTATTTTAGCCCGAAGTTGATGCTGGTGCTATAATTCAACAAGCTTCAGTACGTGTTGAGCCTGGAGATGATGAAAAGAAGTTACAAGAAAAAGTAAAAAAGCTGGAACATCAAATATTTCCTACATCCCTGGAATTGTTAGCAAGTGGGAAAATTTCGAGAGATTCAAATGGAAAGTTGCAATGGCATGTGTAAATGATTAATGCTTAGCAATTTTAGCATGTTTGCCATAAAAATGATTTTACTCTAGTAATGAAAAAAAAAAACATTTTTAAAGGCTAATTTTTAAAAATTTTGTTAAAAAAATTAATTCAGTTGTTTTAAACAATTTTTGACATTGGTAATCATTGAAAATGGCATGTCTAATAAGACTTTCTGTGGAGGAATATAAGACATATAAGGAATATAATACTTATAAGAGACATATAAGAGAATGTGTTTTCTTAATCATATCATTTGTGTATGGTTTTTTGTAAATTGTAAATAAAAGATATTTTTTCTATGACAAATTTATGGATATATTAGATATTATTAGGAAAAAATTGTAGGATCTATTTGAAATTAAAATGGGCAAAGATAACATTTCAAACATAACAAAATGTTGAAGTTGGATTTCTTTTTGTTTATGAAAGAGTTGTAAAGAATATGTAAAATTGCAACAAAATACATCAAAAAGTTTTACTAGAGCAATTGTTGTATTGAAAGCTGTTCTTCATGGTTATTTACTTATAATAAATATTTATCAAAATAAAATATGTTTTTAAAAAAATTAATTATAAAAAAAACATAGTATTGCAATCTATAAAAAATATATATTGAGATTTTAATGAGTCTTTATATTAATACTTCATTTAGCTCAACAAAAAAAAATTACTTAACTACTTGTATTTGCCTATGTTTTTATAAAAAAGGGCTACAAAATAGTGGAAGAAGTTTGGTTTACAATTTTCCTACCAGAAATGTAGATCTATACAATACACAAGTGTTTGATAACTTGTTGATCCATTTACTTCTGTTTGTAAGTGCAATAACTCAAAAGCCCAGCAAGTTTAACAGATGAAATTCGGTGTGTAATCTTCACTTTTAACCTGCAGATGTATATTAAAGTTTAGAATTATTTTTATTATGATTTCAATTTTTAAAATATTATTATTTTTTTCCTTTACATAGTGAAACTAAATGCAAAGCTTTCCATGCAGTCAGTATCAGATGTAGGAACTTAGTATGCTCAAGCAATTCATAACTGACCAAGAGTAATCATAACTTATCAGTTTAGTTTTAAATAAATCAATATGTTTGTAATTTATTTTAGTAATATTGTAAAAATGTATGTTTTATTTCTTTACTTACTATATATGATCAAAAAAATTATTTAATAAAATTTTTGAAGTATTAACTATAACTATTAATTAATAATTTCCATTATTAAAAATAAAAGCATCTAATTAATGTGATAAAGAAATAATAAATTTCAAACAAATACAAAATTAAAAATTATTATTGCTTTACAAGATCTATGAGATGAAATATAACATAACCATTTAAATGAACAATTAAAACTCTTCTAAAAATAAGTAATTATCTTTAGTTTAATCCATTATGTTTTTAATATTTAATTATTTGTAATTAGTAATTGTATTTTTAATATTTTATAATCGATGGAAGATCAACAACTGCATAATTTAAAACTTTTTTACTAATTGATTTATTTTAATACTTAGATTGTAAAAAAAAAGCACTATATTCTTTGATTGATCTGCCTGTTCCTCTTTTCCTCCACCTGCTGACTATAGACAATTACCTCGACTGTGTGTTGGATAAATTCATAGGAAGGTTGATCTGTCATATAAATTATTCCATAACCTCTTTGAATCAAAGATATTGATCAAACAGAACTGATCTCATTTCTCTACACTTTCAAATAAATGCTGTGGTGATGTTTATTTTGTTTCATTACAAATGTTATGGTTTCTGCATCTGAGTTCCAATATATATATATATTTTTTAATACAAATCTAATGCTTGCATTTTGATTTTTCAAAGATAATATTTAAAAAAAATCATAGAAATAATAGATTTTTTTAGAGTTGATTTCCCATCTCTTTACATATTTAGCAGAAATTAAATCAGAATTTTGAATCTTTATAACCTTTTTAATTATGCATGCTAAATGCTCACAAAAATGCAAATATTCGTCCCATGGATCCGAACATTCCTGGTCGAATTGCTCTTGTCGTACGATTTCTTGTATAATAGTGGTCTTCTGCAGGCAAAATGACATCATCGCATACTGCTCGTTCGACATCTGCCACTGGGCCGAAAACGGTTTTGTAAAGGATTGCAACACTTTTTCCGCAGTTATCTATTATGGATTGAAGCTGGCACTCCTTTGTTTCTTCAAAATGTCTGGAAACAAAATGGTAAAATTAGGAGAAGGGAAAGCGCTGATTTTTTTATGCAATTTTTAGAAAGATTTCCATGATAGACATAAATTAGTTGCATAAATTTTAACTAAATTTTCAGAATATTATCACGATGTAACGTTTCAACAGCGGATTAATATTGTATCCTAATGTTACAAACAGATAGGGCCTTCAAATCTACTTATGAATGAGATGCAGTTCATGGTTACTCATCATTTTCATCTTTTCGTATATGAAATTCACAAAGGAAAAATAATGTAATCAACTAAAAAATTCGACCTCAAGATGCTGATAAATTTCCGCGTTTCAGATTTTCCTGTGCCTTGAAAATTCTTTTAGAATTATATGTCTATCCTTAAGCATGATAATTCTAAAATGCTTTGAGATAGATAGATTAAATTTGGTATGAGATCATAACACCGAATATGCGTATTTCTATGGAGCGAAATACTTTATAGCAAATGTATCTGTTCGAAGATAAATAAATATAATAAATACACAACGGAAAGAGCTAAATGCATGAAATTTGGCACACAGTTTTAGGTTATAAAGTTTAGATCCATATCAAAGGATTGGATGTCTGTTAATCTCTGCATTCGCAACTGTATATGCATAGTAATTCAAACACTAATAATCTAAGTAAATAAAATTTGGTATACTATTGTATTACTAAAATTGTAGTTCTGGGTCAAATTTTGGTCTCCGTGGGAAAAAAATGGCTTGTGCAGGACAATTACCCCCCCCTCCCCTTATATATGAGTACAAAACGCTCATATACTGGGCTATGAAAATAAAAAGTTGAGTATGCGTGATATTCTAGAGTTCATGCCCAAGATACACAATTTTATGCGGAAAAGAAACAGTAACACCGTTATTAGGGAATATGCAAGAATGTTTTGGTTAGGTCAATCCTTCTTTATTTTTCTGGATTTTCTTAAAGATATTTATTTAAAAGTGCTGAAAAGATGAAATCCTATCTATGATTTCAAAAAACTTATTTCACTGGGGTTAAATTTCATTCGAAAATATCCGAAAAAATTGATACCCGATATTGATTACTCTGCTCTTGATTTGGTCGACCTGAATATGGTAACAAGTATTTATAAAAACTTTTTTGTTTACCGAAGGGATGTTTTCAGAAAAGCGGAAGGCAGAAAACGAAAATTTGTAAAAGAATAGTTTTGTTGCAACAATTAATAACTATGTGTGTTCTATGTTTGGTTGTGTCGTAGTTACATATTGCAAACTGCACTTCTTAGTGTCATGCCTCCCCTTACAAAGAAAAAACATATTTGTAGCATAATATGTTGTTTTTGCTAATAACACTTGCCATGGGCAAGCGCGCTGACGGCCTTAAGTGATTTTAAGCGGAATAAATGTTCATGTCTTTGCTTAGAATGGTTCAGTTTTTTATCAAGTGCGAACATGGTGTTGTTTGCTTGAGGATGTTGTTTTAGTTTGGTTTTGATGCCTCAAAATGCAGAGGCAACAAAATGGAGATTTATGGCTTTTGAGGCATCCATTTCTCGCTTTTAGGATTACTAGAAAATAGTACAGAAGGTTGTCACATTTGGCGATTTATCATCAACTAAAGTTACAACATGATTTCCAAATTATTCATTCTTTGATTTCTTACAAATTGTCTTAATTAATTTAAGTCATTGACCAGTTTAAACCGGTTTGAAAATAATGAGACTATCAGATTACGCATTCATCGATATTTAGAAAAATGATGGGGGGGGGGGGGTCATCGCAAAATCTTATTATTTACAAATCTGCTCCTAAATAATAAGGGTCGATCTCCAAAACCTTGTTTGCAAGCTAGAAAAATTGAAAATGAAAGTTATACATACACAGAGAGAGAGAGAGAGAAGTCTCGTGATTGCTTCAAACTGGTTAATGACTTAAATTAATTAAGTGAAATAAGACTTAAAAAATAATAATGTTCTCACATGATAACTTGAAATTTGTGATCGTAGATCTCATTTTTTATGACGTATGATATTTTCGAAATTTGGCTTAATTAACTATAATTTCCAGTGAGATGCGAATTGCCATATCAGTCCTTGATTATAAATCCCTTTGTCATCTCGCATCTTTATTGACTTTGACCTTCTAATAATTAGAAAAGGCATGTTACTACTAATCCTACTATTCTCACAAAAGAAAAATTTGTATATGTAATACAGCGTTATTCAAAACAACTGTTTATTAAAATTCTCTTATTCCTTGTAAATAATAAGGGGAAGAAAAAAAAATCATACGCAATAGAGAAAGAAGCTTAAAGGTTTATTATCTGCTTAATTATTTTTCTATTTAGGAAATGTCTTTCATAGTATTCAACGCCCATACTGCTCCATTTCATTGCTATGTGATGCAATCTTTATGCATTTTATCATTTCTACCATGGTTGCATGTCAGAAGAAGAAGAAGAAGAAGAAATGATATTAAGAGAGAGAGAAAATGCGATATATTCTGATGAAAGGAAAATACAATAGATAATAATTCCAAATTTCTTTAAAAGGCATATGCTATTATTGAACAGACATACTTGATGGCGAACAGATTTCACAACATCTGACGTGAAATAGATTTTCATATGGATATCGTCCTATCGACTAAGGAAAGTCACAAAGAAGTTATACAGGGTGATTCAAAACAACGTGGACAAACTTATATGGTAGATCAGTCATACAGCATAGGAACAAGGGGTCGCAACTGCGATCCAGAGCCGCTACAGGGCGTCTAAAATAATACATAACATAAAGAGAAGAAACGAAACCATTACAGATCATTTTATTGTTAATGACTCACCCACATGCGAATAATGTCGAACTTACAGGAAATGCTTAAAAGTTTTTCCAGATGTATCGAGACACGCCGGGCATCTACGTTGCATGAAACGGCGCATCTTCTCAAAAATACCAGGTGCGTCTCGAACATTTCCTGCTGCCCCCAACGATCCTTCCTACCAAGTCTTCCGGTGTTTTAAAAATCCCTATAAGAAAAAATCCAAGGGAGACAGATCTGGTGATCATGGTAGCCATGCGATCGGTCCACCGCGACCAATCCAGCCGCCAGGAAAAGTAGCCAGCAGATGTGCTCTGACGTCTGTGCTGAAATGTGCAGGAGCTTCATCGGGTTGAAATCGAATGCGTCGACGAATAGGCATCGGAACATCATTCAGCATTTCTGGCAGAATCTTTTGCAAGAATGTTAGATAAATGGAACCATTAAGTCTTTCTGGGAGAATGTGCGTACCAAGTAAACAGTCTCTTACAATGCCAGCCCACACGTTAACGGAACATTTTCGTTGTGCGCCATACGGACGTATAGCATGGAGTTTTTCATCCGCTCTCGTATGCATTCTGTGAAAGTTCGTCACACCCTCTAATGAGAATGCAGCCTCATCCGTGTAGAGAACACTTGCTGGAAAGTTTCGGTCTGCAGAATTTTCTAGCAAAATCCAAACGTTTTTTGTAGTCTCCCAGTTCCAGTGCCTGGACGCGTTGTAAATGATGAGGATGCAGTCCTTCGTCGCGTACAATGCGTCAAACGATAGCTTGGGGGATATGGGTCTCTTGGAATACAACTCGTGTACTTGTTGAAGGATTACGCTCAAGTTCTTGGAGAACCCTTTCTTCAGCATCAATTGTCCGAGTTGTTCGTTGGCGACCAGTATCCAGCTTGTGCACGTCAAACGAGCCGGTTTCATATAATCGTCGATGCAGAGTGGCAAAGAATGAGCGGATAGGCACATTTCTGCCAGAATACTTCACACGATACATTCGCAAGGCTTCTCGTCCATTACATTTGGCCATTCCGTAAATTAAGTGCATGTCAGCCCTTTCGCGATGTGTGTAAGTAGCCATGTTGTGCCCAACACATCCACGGCTCGAATAAAGACAATCTCCGTTTGCTCAAGTCGTGTTTGTATCGCAACGCCCTCTACAGGCGTTTGCGACCCTATGTTCGTATGCGATTTTCGATCTTTGTTGTATGACTGATCTACCATGTAAGTTGGTCCACGTTGTTTTGAATCACCCTGTATAAGTAAAAAAGACTTTAATATACATGTTATATTTTGTTCGAACTTTTTCTTTCTGTCTTACCTTGCAAGGAATTTGTAAAAGGTACAACTGTTTCGAATAGCCCGATATTTCAAAAAATAATGATATAAATTTGTATATTGCTATCTTGCGAAGTTATTTTGCCAAGTTAACATCTGGCCATAGTGACAAAAATGAAAGTACCCGCATACTAGCGAATCTTGGCCCTATCTCAATTAGGAATCGAGTTTCGTCGTTTGATCTAGAATGGTCTACAGTCTATCATAATAAAAGTAGATGCGTATAGACAAGCGAGTAGTCAAGGCAAGAGAATTCGGTAGTAGAGTGAATTCTCTCACTAGAGCGTCGATCCCTTTCAAGTTCTATCTTAAGGCCCTATCACACGGCGAAATATCGTCAGCACTTTCGTCGGCAAACGACGACGAAAGTGACGTCACTTGAGGATTTGCTATCTGATCAACCTAAAAACTTAGGTTTACGTTATGGTGTATTTATCGCTCTTTATTAGTTTCTCCTACTTAGTGAATATTAGCAGTTTTCTCATTTCATAATTCGTGAGACTAGTTAAGACGTTACTTGAATTTATAATTAAATCCGGGATAATTTTTTAAAGTGATCCTATTAGCTTTCAATGAATGCAAAAGTCCATGGTAGCAATAATAGTTGTAATTTTTTTAAAAAATTCAAACTATCTTGGAATTTGTAGATATGTAAATTACGAAGCCAATGCAATGAAATTCCATTGCTTTAATATATTGCAATTCTATTGATACATTGTTGAATTTATTGGAATTGAATCACTTCAGCTTCAAATTGAATCTTTTGAGTGATTAATACAATGAATATAATAAGGATTGTAAAATGAGACAAGTTGTACATTTATCGAATTAAAAAATACTTTTCTAGCCATTTTTTTCCTTTGAATGTCTTTTTCATTTCTAATAGTATCAATCTTATTGTTATTTATTGTAAATATTTATCGTACCATTCAACTAATTGTAATATTTTCATCAAAATTAATAACAATGAAATCTGTAAAATAATAAAACTTTTTAATTATTCTTATTAACAGTTTTGTAATTATTTTTGTAGTAATAATGACTAGTTAGTAGTAGTTTTTGTAGTAATAATGACAATTGTTACTAATTTATCAAAATTAGTAACAATAAATTTTGTAAAATTATGATACTTTTTAATTTTTCTTAGTAACAGTTTTGTAATTATTTTTGTAGTAATAATGACAAGCAAAAAAATAATGCTGCTTTTGTGTTTGTATTTTATAAATTCCTATAAATTTATCTTATCAATATTAAATTTAAAACAAAAATATATTGAAAAGAAAAATGATTTGTGGGTGTGCATTTAATTAAGCTTAAAAGGTGCATACCATCATAAATAGTGCTGAAATTTTAAAATCATTTTTAAGTACCTTGAAAGTACTTATTTTTCTAGAAAAGTGCAAATAATACAAAAATGTATAAATAAAACAGAAGAGGAGTGCCAATACATTTAAAATAAAATTAAATAACTTTTGAAATCTAATGGTTTTTGTCTATATGAAAACTGATATTTGTTGGATCCATCTCGACAAATTTTAGGTTTTGTGTATAGTATAAAAATAAAAACTACTATTTCTAGATGTGAAGTATAAATAATTAAAGTTAGGAATTTGAAATATGGCAAGAAATTGATTCTGGAACATAAAAAATTCACTAAGAACATATTTTTTGGAATTTTATTTAAAAATAAAAACAGGATTTAAATGCATTACCACCATATCATTGAATAAGAAGTATTTTTAACTCTTTTAAATTTGATTGAATGTTTTTTCCCTCCTGCTTATTTTTTAAAAATAAATTTTGAGAATGTATATTAGACTCGATTTGTATTTATCATTCCTTTAAATAATTTTTATTTCCCCGCACCAGTTCAAAATTATAAAACAATTTTATTCTAAGGCTATTTCTATTTAGTTTCACTCATTTCTAAAATTACTCTTTAAAAAAATGTGTTAAATATTTTGTTTTGTTTTCATTTTATTTGCAACTACAGAGCTGTTGTTTTTTTTAAATCTTTGTGAATTTATTACCAGTATTTGTGAAAAATAGAAATCATTAAATAATTTTCATTCAATAATAATAATCAAAAATAATTTTCCCAAAATATGTTATTGCATTTTTCTTAGTTTTTTCAAAGCTAAAGTATTAGCACCTCATTTATTTTTACATAGATATTAAAAAACAGGTTTTTCTTAAATTTTCAAATTGCCAAAAAAAAAATATTTAAAAAAAAGCCCTCCACATTACATCAGGAATGAGAAGCAATAAAACATTTGTTTTTTAGTCTGACCATTTCCAAATGTGTGGCCATTATATGCATCTTTCTCAATGCAAATGTATAATCAGAAATATCATTCTAAATTAACTGTTAATTTGTTAAATTTAAAAGAAAAAATATGGAAAATGAAGCCCGAATTTTATTATCTATCATACAAAAGGTGATTTAGTTTTTTGCTAATGATAGATGTATGATCATTTTTATATTTTTGTCAAAACCAAATATGTTTTATATTTCTGCAACATTGCAGGAACATTTAAGTATTAAAATTTAAAATCACTATTATATTTTTCACTCTAACATTGGAGTTAAATTTTTTTAATTATATAGAAGCTGTTTACAAACTATTTAAGGAATTACTATAATCATTAAGGATATACTATTATTTGAATAAATAGACTGAATATGGTCAAATATATTTCACAAAAAGAAAACAATTCATATCAGAATTAATATTTTTTTATTTACTTAAAAATATCATGTTGAATATCTGAAAATTCCATAACAAGTTCGAAGATTCTTCTAGAGAACTATTCCCCATACGGTAGTGTAAGTTTTTTTAAAGTGGGGGCAATAATTTGTCCCACAGAATGGGGAAAAGATACCGTAGTTTTACTTCGCTTTTTTCATTCTGTCGAAACTATTTTTAGTATTTAGTAATATGTAACATTAAATGCTTGAATTTTCAGTCGTATAGTAGGCCAACCGATGCCATTCTTGGCATATTACGTCACAGAAAAGTTTCACATGATTGGTTGAATTTCGTTTGCAAACGATATTTCCGTCACTATCGTGGCCATTTTCAAGCCGGTTAAAAAAAGTTGACGATGACGGAAAACTTGCTTGACAAGTTGCCTGCGGGCACAAATCGACAACTGTCGACGAAAGTGCAGACGGTATTTCACCGTGTGATAGGGCCTTTAGCGAATTTTGTATTACCATTATTTAATAGCATTTGGTGGCTGGTGCTTACTGATTTTTTCAAAAACTGTGTATACAATTCGTCTGTGATTTGATTTGATTTGATTTTCCGTTCCAATAACCTTACCGTTATTGGATTTCCGTATCTTTGTAATTTCTTTCACTATCTGGAAATATTAGGTACGGTGCGAAAATCTTTAAATTTATCTTACCTGCAAGCTTCCTTTTGAAGGTCATTCATGTCGTCGTATTTATCCTCCTTCATTAGATTTGCGACCGATTTGGTACATTTTGGTTCTGCCACTCCTTTCATGAAACACTCAACATTCGCATCCAATTCTAAAAAGAAAAATATACATAAGCATGCGTGATATTGCGTTTATATAAAAGAATAATAAGATATATATATACATTTTAAACATCGTTAAAATATTGCTATTCGGATTTCTGCGGGCGGGAGAGGGAAGGTGGTTAAAAGAATATCGCATTTTAGTAATAGGCAATTTTAGTTGATGCGAATTGCCCTAGGCTTGAACTTCCAATCTTAGGGTTTGTAGCCGAGTAACATGACCGTTGGACCAAAAATGGCACTTCGGTCCGAAGGATCTTATCTGGCTTATAAAGCTTCTGCTACATACTCCCCCACCAGTGGATCGGTGGCCAGACGAACGATATATTTACGCCAAGCTTATGGCGAGTTGGTGACGATGTCGACTGTTGTTTCCAATGCGCCTGACGACTTCTGCTGACGGCAGAGGGCACCACGACAGCTGTACGAAGGTTGCTTATTCTAGGTAGCTGGATACCATTTTCGAGGATGTAGATTGCCCTGGGCCTGAACTCCCAAACTTTGGGTTTGTTACAGAGTAACCTGACTTTTAGAACAAAAATGACACTTCGGTCCGATGGATGTTATTTGGCTTATAAGACTTCCACCACACATTTTAGAACCCATGAAATCGAAAGATGCAAGCAATAATAGATTTCCTAAAAAAGAATGTTAGGGATAAATCAGGCTTAGAACAATTAGTATATTAATTCTTAGTCATGATGTGTGTTAATCACAAATTGTAGTTAACAATTGTAATTAACAATTTCATAAGCTCAAAACTTCTATATAATTTGAATCCTCATAAGGAATTCTAAATTTAGGTTAAAGCTCATTTATGTTTTTTGTTCTAAAATAAATACCTCCTAGTTTTGTCATTCTTATGACTATTTATCTTTTTTACTTTAATCTATAAGAAGTATGCAGTATCATAATCTAAAAAATCGATTTTGAAATTTTTTGAAACATTCACGTTTTAAACTTTTTGACTTCAAAAAAAAAATGTTCCGTTTGTATGTGAGCAAAAAAATTATATAAAAAGTTATTTGGGTTGGATTTGTTACATTATATTTTTGAAAATTTGATCAATTTCTCTCAAATTTCGCATAAAATTTGTCAAAAGAAGGTTTTTTCCTGTATTTTCTTGTCCGTGTATATAGAATAAATAAAAAAAAATGTAATTAATTCGATACATAAAATTTGTCACATATTTTTATAAAAACTGTACAAAAAAATTAGAACAAAATCCATGCATAATTTTTTCGTCTGTCGATTTGTGTTTTGTAATAAATAATGAAGCAGAAAGGCCATTAAACCAAACGACAGTATTTAGAAAAACGAAGATGAATCTGAAGTATTATTGCTGGTGCGATGAAAAGATTCGCGCATATTTCACTATCTAGATGGGGTGTGTGTGTTGTAAAAACAATAACAACCGAACAGTTCAAGGTGTTCTATATTATACTGGTGTAGCATTAGCCTTATAAGCCAGATAACATCTACGATACCGAAGTCGACTTTTGGTATAGTGGCTATCTTACTCGGCTACAAGCCCAAGCGTCATAGGTTCGTACCGTGACCTTCACTCGCTACATTGGTGACCCGGATGTGATCTGTGAATAACGAAGTGAATAACTGTGAATAATTCACGACCTTCTAGCAAGTATCGGAAATGCTTAATGGATGAATATGCAACAAGCAGTTCTCGATCATATGTGCTATAATTCCTTTGTGTTGGCGTCAGTCTTACGGAAAAGAAACCAAATGGTTGCCAAGCATTATTTACGAGTTGTTGCACAACTCTATCCAATGCTTTATCAGAAGCATCTGTCATCAGAGCAAGTTTAGCAGATGATACGGGTGAGTTAAATATGTAGCAGATTTCAATAATTCTTTTCAAATTGTAAAGGCTTTTGAAGTTTCGTCAGTGCATTTGAGGAATCGATTATCATTTTTTTTTTTGCTAC
The DNA here is from genome assembly GCA_026289955.1 of Argiope argentata. Classification (NCBI taxonomy): domain Eukaryota; kingdom Metazoa; phylum Arthropoda; class Arachnida; order Araneae; family Araneidae; genus Argiope; species Argiope argentata. The sequence goes on along the minus strand of JAOUZG010032691.1, from coordinate 853,606 downwards.
TTTTAAAATAATCATATAAGCTCACTAGATGTAGAGCTTCTTGAGGAATACATCTTCTATAGAAATTGATAATTCCCAAACTAGCTGTATTATACTTGGAGCATGGAGCTAGAGTCATTGCTCAGGAAACATTAGCAAAACTGAGGAAGACAATTGCATCTAAATGTCCTGTGAACTTTTTCGTAGTGTTATTAGACCAAAAAAAGCAAAGGAAACAAATGAATATCTGCAGAAGTTCATACAGGAAGCCAAGTTCTACACAACTTAAAAATCTAGAAGTGTCCCCAAGGGACTTCCACATCTTTAGACAGCTGAAAAAAAGCACCGCGGTAACAAAGAATGATGAAAAAGAATGTGAGCATAACTGATTCAAACTTTTGCCAAAGAATTTTTACGAAAATGATAATGTGCGATTAGAGTAATAATGAAGTAAATGCGGAACATTCGTAGGCCGTATTTTTTAGCTTCATTAAATAAATGGTATGAAATAAATCTACCCCATTATTTATTGATTGTACTTAAAATATTTTTTATTACTAAATGCAACGACACAAATAAATAAATAAACACAAAATAAAGATCTGATTCTGTACTAAATAATAAATGAAATTCAAAATGTTATCTTCTGTACAAGCCAATGAGCTCATATCAATTCGATTGAAAGGAAGACTCTCCAAATATATTATTAGTATTCTATTCGTTCAAAATGTCCAACGTTGCTACTGTGATTAAAGATATCGTTGCAAACGGTCGAGCGGCGTGGAAGCACATCGTAGTTGGTGACGTTTGACGAGGAGCTTCGCGCCAGCCGGGTTGGTTTGACGAATAGTCTGGTACTGGATAGCTCGCGATGTTTTCTGAAGTTTCGCGGGGCGCCACGTTGCTTCGTGTGTTTTGGGGGCATGCGCTTGCTCGGCTATATAATGAACGGGTTGCCGTAGCTCCGGTTGTTAGTTGAGAATTTTCTCTCGGAAGAGAAGCGTCTCGCTGTACTAGCGGAATACTTGTTATTAGTGAGCTGTTTGCTGTTAACGCTGTGTTATTGAGCTCGCTGTGATTTACTGTTTGCTGTGCTATACGATAACTGTTTTGCAGTCTGTTTTTATTGTGCGTAAGGCTTGCATTTACGCTTTAAGGGACTGTTGACTGTTGGATTGTTTTTATCTGAAGTTTTACTTTATCAAGTCACCCTGCAAATAGCTGTAAATAAATTTGCTTGTGCTGTTCTCAAATAATGTCCATTTAATCCGAACCCGTTATGCTAAAAACGTAACAATATCCTCTCCGTATGGCTGTTTACTTTTGCGCAATCGCAAGTAATGAAGGTGCCAGACGAGAGCCGATGTCTGATGGATTTAATGTCTGAAGAGAGTACGCTCAGATGATGTAAGACACGAGGTGAAATAAAGTGTGGGGATTTTAACTGGAATGATTCCTTAGTGTTTATTTCTAAAAATGGGATTATAACAATTTTCTGATAAAAGCAAATTATTTTCCATACTACGATGTTGACCGGGATTCAGAATATTGAACAACGTCGGGGAGATATCGTACAATATTTAGTGCTAATAGGATAAATGATTTCCGTCATGATATAATGAAGCACAAAAGTTACAAACTGCAGTAGTATGTATTGGATATATAGTGTCTTCAATATGTGTAGCAACCAGACAAAGGAAGTATCCGGACATCTGCACTTCTCCCTAAAGTCTTGGGACAGGCGACTATATTCTTTGATTCCAGGTTGGACATCTTGAGCATAATTGGCTGTTCTGGTCATGTGATTCCCTGACGTTTTGTCCGTATGTTTTCAAAATTTCAGGACAGCCAATCAAGTTCGAGATACCGCGCCTGGAATCAAAGGATATATCCTCCTGTGTCTTATGGACGCAACAGCAGTACATGCTACTTTTTTTAAAGAATAATATCTTGGTGATATACATATTTATTATGTACAGCAGTGTGAAACCCGAACAAAGAGAGTACAGTTGTCCCGGCACCAATCTTAATGATATAAAATTAATGAGTTTATGTAACTTTTTAAAAAGAAATATCCGGATGATGTACCTTCCTTTTGGGTTCAGTGATGTAAAAACAGGGATAAAGAGAAAATATAAGCCCTATATGCTAGACTGAGGAACACAATAATATTTATTGTCGGCGTCCTGACCCAGAGGTAACGTGTCTTGCTTATGATCTGGGCGCCCCGGGTTAGGACATAGTTGTTCTTCTGTGTACTATCTGTAAGTTGTGTGAATGTGCCTCCTTGTAAAAAGGGGATGTGCTAGCGAATGTGATGAGTGTTAGCTATGTCGTACTCTTGGCCGCAGCTGGCACTAGTTCAAAAAAAACGAGAGACACTCATCCGGCTTAAAATCGCTGACGCTGTCAGCGTGCTTGTCCATGGTAAGTGCCATTAGTAACAACATCATAATATTGATTTTGCCTCTTTTTAATAAGAAGTATCGATGAACAAAAAAATATTGCCCGTGGACGAAAAAAAAGTCCTACTGCGTTCAAGTGTGATCCTTTGGTTTCTGTTTGAACAGATACAGAATTGAATAGAAATTAGCTCCTAACACAAATTATCTTTCCAATTCTATATATAGGGTTATTAGCATTGAAACATCAAAATTGAAAAAGAAAGTATTCAATTCAATTTCATGGAACTAATTTTATAGTTTTACAATGTGAAGAAGCACATATTATTTCGATATTCAACGATTATTCGCCAATTTTAAATGTTCTAAATATTATCCATTTCAACTACTATTGCATTATAAATGTTTCCGTATTCTAAAATTATTTCGATTCTTTTATTTATTTTTTTAATTTCTTATTCGAAGTAAACAAAAATAAAGTTTTGCAATCCTCAGCAAATTCGATCTTGAAATTTTAAATGATCTTCACGTTTCACAACTACTTTTGTACGAAAAACACATTTTTGGACTCATATCTACCGCTCTGTTACCATACTAACCTCAAAACGTTTTGAGCTAGACAAAGAAAAATTCAATATGGGATTTTCCCACTAAAATTGTAGTTTACTATCAAATTTTAAACGTTATCTGTACACAGGTCCTTTGCCTGTCTATCCAAAGGCAAGTAAATGAAATAAACATTTAAATTTAATGAACTGGAATAACAAAATTTGAATCACAGTTTTTAAAGAGCATATCATTGTTGAACTAAATCTGCCAAAATACTCTATTCCTATTGCTCTAACACTAGTATTCACATAAACTAAACCATGTAAATCAAAAATTATGATGCTCCAAAGAAATGAAATTAAAATGTGGTTTTGTTGTTGAAATTGCCGTTTGGGATCCAAAAACGGATCGAAAATGTCTACTAAGTGCTTTTCACTACACTTAGAAGTGCAAAATGGTTATGTATGGAACTCTTAAGATAAAAATCTCGGCACTCATAGAGTTCACGGTCTCGTCCAATGTTAACATAATTTTTAAATGATAGAAAAGAAGTTAGGATAGAACCTTTATTACGAAGTGTGCGATAAAGTTTTGAAAAGACTATTTCAACTGGGGTTTTTAGCTGCTTACCTTGATGTATGTGCGAATTTTTTTCACAGATCCTTTCCCAGGTATGCTTTAGATATTCGGCTTTATCCTTGAAACTCATATCGCATTCAATTGCCGGGTTGGCGATGCAGTACATTTCCTGCTTGTGACGACCACCTGCCAAGATACTTTGATAAGTTCTCGAAAACTAATAAAAAATATTATTATTTAATATCTTTTTATGATGGTACACGATCCGTTAATAGTAGCATGCACATGTAAATCTGCCTGTAAACCATATATCTGATCCTAGAGCTAATTTTAAAAATTCTGTTTAAAAAATCTGCTTAGAAGTTGTAAGCGTCATTTCAGTTGCAACTCAACTCTGCATTGTATAATTAATCCACATTTCATTTTCTCAATGTAAATATGCTTTCAAATTTTTTTATTTATATATTAGCAATTGAATTATTATCTTATATCACATCCGTAGTAATTATTGAAGATTTATTTTACAAACTGGCTTCCGCGGCAGGATGTAATATGAGAGAACACTTTAATGGCGAATATTTACATCGAGAAAGCGAAATCACTGGAATCTTGATCTGAAACAACTCAAGGTGTAGGAAGTTGAGTGGTTGTATTTATGTCTTTTTGCTGAGGAATGAATGGTAATTTTTCAAAACTACCGACTTCCAAGGAATAAAGGCTCTATAATGGTCTTATTTTTTCCCTTTGAGCTGTTCTTACTCTGGCGACTCTTTGAATGCCCATCTGCTTCAGCGAGGACTTCAATTGCAATTCCTGATGGCCAGGGAAGATGATTATATAACCCAAATAGCTCCTGATGTTGTCACTAAAGCTGATCGACGTATTAAAATTATCTGTAGATTGAATTTATAACTTTTGCTGCAATTTTAGGTTCTCCATATAATTTCAAAGTGGAATATTATGTAAGCGTCATACCAGTTGCAACTCAACACCACATTGTATTATTAATTCAGATCTCGTTTTCTCGATGTAAATATGCTTTTGGAAGAGGGGATAAAAGCCATTGTTGCTGTAAATATCAATATCTTACTTCTTTCAAGTTTAAGATAAGTATGCTTTCGAAATTTTTTATGTATATATTCTCAATTAAATTGTTTTCCAATCACATTCCTAGTAATTATTGAAGAATTTTTGCAGATGTAATAAAGAAGCTATGCGACAAAGAATAAAACTTATGCACAAGAATCTGAAAATAAAAATGTGAGCTCTTGTAATGCTCAAAACCTCAACTCAAGTTCCAAAGCTTTAAGCGGTGTAACTATAATGTTTTAATAAGAGAGCATGGGGGAAAATATAGCATTGTTAAAGGCATAAATAAATATCAAAATATATTTAAAAATTATTACAAAAAATCTTTATAAAAGAACATTTATTTCTCGTCTTATCAGAGTAATTAGGTGAAAACTTACACGATTGTATTGTTGTTCTCGTGTTCCGCTTTACAACAGAAGTAGGGGGTGAAGTAGCTTCTGAAGGAAGCACCCGAGGACAGAAGTTTGACTTCTGGCTCACACACGTCACAAACCCTTTTTACGGGGTAGATTTCATTCATTGATTCAGAGATCGTAATTTAGATTTGAAACCTTTGATACAATACCCCCAGTTGTATTATTCTCGACATTAAGGACTTTGAGACCGCGATAGATTTAACGTGTGCCAGTCACCACGCAAATGTAGAGTCTTCGGCTGGTGATTTCGAACTCACAGCCCAAAGGATGGTAATCCAACGCCTCACCAACCAGGCTATCCCAATCCCAAAATTGTGTTATGAACAAAATTTAAAATAAGATATTTTCTATTATTACACCATATAATATAAAAGTAAAATATCTAATACATGCATCATAATCCCAATAAAAAAATCTACTACTTATAATAATAATGGAAAAAACTTCGTTTATATTTAAGGTGGGAGGGGAGAGATTCAAGATTATTTGTCACATTCTATTCGTGAAATATAAAATCAGCCATATTGCGTGCTTATTGTACTAACTAGTTACCCAAGAAATTTGTCACAAAATGATATTGAGGGTTGTTTAATGAAACAAATATATTGATAAGGCAATAATTATTGAAATTTTTGAATAATATTGATGTGAGGGGCAGTAGAAAAAGTGCACACTTACAGAAGGAATCGTCTTGATGTGTACCAATAAGATTAAAAGTGCATTCGATAGATTTGTATCTCCAGCAGTCCCCTTTGCTGAGAGAGTTCGCAACTCCGAACAGCACTGTCGATGAGAGAATATGTTATCGTTAGAGTGTGAAATCCTTTATTTCATAGAATACGATCAACTATTTCATAAAATAACCGATAAATCATAAATATTTAGTACATAAAATAATTAAAAACTGTGATAAACCTAAACACTGCCTTGAAGATCATTTGCAAAAAATTGATTTCAGTATATCACGTATAAAAAATATCCATTGCAGCAACTTGTAAGTAATTTCGATTAAAACTGTAAAAAAGCATAATAAGACTCTTCTTAGCCCAAACAAAATAATACCTGATAATATATTCGGGCATTTTTTTAAAAAAATTATTATAACAGTTTTTTTTTCTTTTTTAAAATTATGGAATATTGTAATATTAAACTTGCAATGCTAAGTAATTGTAAATGTTACTAGAATAGCATCCCAAAATATATTTACGCAGTATCAGATTTTAATTTGAATAATGTCGATTGTATGGGTATCAACTAATAAAAAAGAGGAAAGTCCGTGTGTGTGGGGGGGGAGTAGTGTTCCACTGACTAGACCGTTTGAATTACAACTAACAAATTTGGAGTATATTTATCTTGGGAAATAAAAATGCGCTTATTTTAGAGTCATTTTTCTCTAAAATTTCCGAAATCATAATTTCTGAAAAATTAACTTTTCACCTACTCAATTTTTTTAAAAAAAAACTTTCTCTTTAATGACTTAAATATAATTGTCGAGTTAAGTTTTGAAATAAAAAAAAATCCTTGTTTTCAAACAATATATTACACTGTTGCCTTGAAATGTATAACTTTTTCATTGTTTTATCGTTTTCATTTTACTTAATCAGATTATTTTCTTCCATTATGTTGAAAACTAGAAAAGTGAACTTCTGTTTAATATCTATGTAATTTGCTAGACAAATAAAAGAAATTGAAATATTGGTGCTGCGAAATTTAAAAAATAGATTACATGTACTTGTATGTTTTTTATAGCACTATAATATCATAGGATTAGAATGTTTATGCTCCCAATAAATAGAACTTATAATAATTAAAATAATACAGTACAATAATACAGTAATGCTAGACAGTTTGGTGGAATCATGGACATACAGTTATATCTAAATGATTTATTAGAAATAAAATATAATCTATATTTTCGGCGAACCAGCTGGTCTCCTGTTCTAATATTGCCAATTTTTCAAAGTAAAAAATTTGATTAACTGGAAATTAGCAATAAATAAATAAACCTCTTCTTTTTAACTCTTTTTTTAAACATTTCTTTTATTTTAACATGTTTCAACAACTTTTTTATTGGCCTTAAAATGATAATTTTGAATGAATATGAATTATTTAGTAGGAATAATGAAACTTAGAACTAAGCTTAAGTCAATACCTCAAATAAAGATAACCTTTCTTTTACTTCAGAATTTATGAACAAAATTTGCAATGCTGATGTAACAAATATTAATAATTTATGGAAGAAAAATAGCTATCAATAGTTTTTAAAAATCGTCTGTGTCAACTGATTTTTGAATTTTAATTAAAAGCGGACGATAATAGATGATAACAATTTCAGATGATAATCGGATTTTATATAATATTTTATTTAAAAAATTATCCATACGTTAGAAATATATATAAATTAATAAACAAGCGACGATTGATCGCATATTAATTCATAGCTTAAACTGCTTTTACTTCAATCCTACATCAAATTGAAATTCAGGAAATTACCTGTCACACCAAATAAAACCAAGAATTTCATTCTGCTGACTAAATCTGGAATCCTTTGGACGCGAATGATCGACAACCTTTTAAGATGCGTACTTTTCTCCTTTTATAAGAAACATGTCTCAGAATTAAAAAAAAAATTGTGATTCAATCACAGAGATTATCAGCGTGGGCGTTGCAACATGTGTTCTTCACCTGGTTACAAGTGATCGTAATGAAAATGCTCTTTAATTTTCTGGCTACGGGAGGAAAAACAAATTTGCTTGAAAACTGCAATTCTACAACGAATTCTTATGATTATTGATAAAATTTAGGTTTATGCATGTTTACGATACAATATTTATTTAAGGTGGTATAAAAAGAGGGGGGATGGCAAAAGTTTTTAAAAGATGCTGTAAAGCACCATCTATGTCCATCCCTATGTAATCAATCTAAAAACCTTAAGTAATGCAAATTTCTGCTTGATCACCACTTTCCCGACCTCAGCTTCCAAAATTGAATATCTTTTTTTTAA
>JAOUZG010032691.1:803548-845485 GCA_026289955.1 Argiope argentata | reverse complement strand
ATATATATATATATATATATATATATATAATATTTTTTAAACTCTTAATTTGAATCCTAATTAATTTCCAAAGCCCTATCTTAATTTAGCCCATAGTAATATCATTCTAAAATATTCTCTTATTTCCTGATCCATTTCACTCGCTCTAGTTAATTAATTCAAGAGAAGCTGTGTAAAATTGCTGAAACAGCTAAACGCCTGTTACTTTCTCATACTCCGTGGGAGAGATGAAAATTGCTAACCTCAACAAAATACCTTTAAAAAGATCCCTATGTTTCCCTTGCCTCTTAATCGTGAGACATGGAAATCCCCATCGAATGTGATTTTATAAGCTCTATAAAAAATATTTTCCCTATCAAGGTCTTGGTATTTAAGACCAAGGATAATGATTTCCCATTCCACTTTTACACTTAGCTTTTTTGTCGATTCCGTGTTGTGCACGTCGCCCTCTCTTGTGAATAATGCCTGCTCCCGTGATGGAATAAAAAGAACTAAAAAATTCAACCTCTTTTCGACATGATTTCGGTCACGACTCTGCTATCTATCTATCTATATATATATATAAAGAATTGTCTTTTTGCTGCATAATCGAAAATTGCATTCAACTTTAAGCGGGACATTTTTAATTACATTTTAGACATTAAAAAAATGTAAACAAGAGGAGAGTTTATTCGCCAATATCTTGACAAACGGCGATGACGAAAATCAAACTTTCTACAAAATATGATAGTCTCATTTTATAACTGCCTTTAGTTTAATTATATTAACATTCTAATTTAAAGCAGCGTTAGGACTATTTTGGGGCGGAGCACGTTACTTTGAATTATGGTCAGATGACGAAGACGACATTTAAACTGGCACACTCTCTCCAAACTTCCGCACCTCATCACGGGAGAACGTTTGACCCCCCGTGCACTAGATCTGCTTACGCGACGATTCTTCGGTGGATTCGGATCTTGAACCTGAAACCCTTTGGTTCTAAAGCCAAAACCTTGCCAATAGGCACCGAGGTCCAAAAAGAAGAGGAGGGTTGTTTGAAGATCTGTAAATGATACAATTTTTGAATGAAGAAATGATTAAATTTCTTTTGCATACATTTCAAATGTGAGTGTACAAGTTTTGGAGTTAAGTAAATATCTGCTAAAAGTTTATGGTATTGTTACAAACCTATAATTCTACTTCCCAGCACGAACAGTGTCATTGTAAGAAAGAATGTTTTACGATCAGTCCTGTTGTTTGCTCAGCTGATGTTAGATCAGTGATCTGAGCGCTTGGCGACTGTATGGATAATGCTGGAAACTTCGATAATTTTCCCAAACCTTCTAATAGAAACTAAGATGCTTCCTGATTGGTCTAGAAGGTTCTCTGCCCGTCTCCCGGGAGCTATAAAAGGCTGATAGTTTCATGCTGCAAGTTAATTGGAGTGAACAATGAAATGAATTGAGTCGGAAGCGGAGTTGGAGTAGAAGACCACTAAAGTGTTTCTGAGAGGATACCGAAACAACGGCAGAGTTCCCGTGTTGTGCGTAGTTCAAACGAGTGCTGAATTGCTCTCTGCCAAGTTCTGTTGTCTACTGTGGAAACTGAGACCTATAATGTGTGGAGTAGCCAGTGTGTGGTGGTGAGTCGACAGCTAAAGCGAGGAGACAGTAATAACTTCAGCCATCTGGAGAGACCTTAGAGCGAAGCTCCGAGGATCCCCTCTCCGGCTGGATTCTATCTGGTCTCTTTGAGTGCTGTGGTCGATTATTACTTGTGAGCTACTGTTCGCTCTTGTCTTGCTGTCCTGTGTTCGTCTAGGTGGTACATATTTGTAGTCTGTGTATTCATCATCTCTGTTGGTGTCTTCATGTAAATAAATGCTGTAGTTGATTTCAGCTGAGTCCTGCTGATTGTGTCTTCACACCATACATCAACTATATAAATATACGTGTTGATTGATACATAACAGTATGTATTGAGAAAAAACAGCAGACAGATATCGAATAATTTTGAAAGAATGGCTGACTGAGAAGACATTTTACTTTCGCGAATCGCAGGAAAACTGCTGATGTTTCCATTATGTACGGCTGAAGAATGGTTTCAATAAGGCAATAACGAAGTAAAGTCGATGATTCATATGTTAGGATGGTCGGACCATTACTTAATTTCTGAGTTGTAGTACTTTTTGAAACTTAAGAATTGCATTCAGAAATCCATATCGCTGTATTTAGCAATTTCCATACAGCCAAAAGGGATCAATTGATTTTGGCATGTTGTAGATGATATATCAAGTGCCACATTGCATCAAAGGAAATTTGTATTAAAGAAAAATTGATATAAAAAACATAGACAGGAAATAAAAATTGATTAAAGCCAATAAAAATCGCTGGTGCAAAACAAAGCCTGAATATTCATCGGAAATATTTTTTTTTAAAGTATAAAGTATTACATTTAAATACCAGATGAACTTTTGGCGTTAATTTACCATTTTTATTGAATTTATCGTGTCGTCCTAGGCGATTAATTCCTGACAAAAATACCATACAAAAATGGACCTTTGTTTTAGTTTAGACATGTTTTTCTCAATCAATCGAAACAAAAATTTGGCGCAAAGCTTCAATTGCAGTCACAAAATCTCATACCAAATTTGATATATTTAAGTCATTGCTACTTTGAGTTATTGCATTTGCCTATTTCTAAAAGTGCAGGCAGATGGACAGATGGCAATCCATTCTTAAGATTTGGTACAGAATTTGATAGATCTCAATCTTAAATCTTTGTATCGAATTTCGTTTTAATAGCTCTCTTCGTTTTCTAATTATCGTATTAACTTACATTCGAACAGCCGGACTCCCTCTGAACAAAGTTTACTCAAACTTTGATAGAAAGCTGAAAATTTGGTAAAACAACTTAATATCAAATATCATTCTACGGCTGATGCGATATTGAACAGATTTTTAAACTAGGAATCTATATATTTAAAATTTTCAAAATCAAAAAAGTCTCACTGTATTTTCTACACCTATTTAGTAAACTTCATTCTATATGAAAACTTCTGAACTTAAGAATAGTATCAATTTCAATCAATAGAATTTAATGTCAGAAAATTTCATTTTGAAAAACAATTGTACTAAACTCAATAATGCACATCATTCTGACACCCCGCCCCCCTTTTACAAAAGTAGGTCCAAGGCGCAATAAGCAAATTGATGTGGGGGGAAAGAAATTCAAGTTATGACACAAAATTGATATATTCATTGCTTTATCTATTGAATTCTCTTTACTTAACATGTTTGGGTTAAGATTAGTCTGATTAATCACTGCTTTCCTTATACCATTTGTTTCAATAAATAACCCAATTGGTAAATTGCTACTATTTATCACTTGGATCCATATCTGAGATGAGGACTTACAAGTACCACATCCAAGTTTAGAATTTGGATATTCCAATATCAGAACTTTAATTTCAAATGGTTATTTATATTTCCAAGCAAAAATCCGCAGACTAAAAATATATAGATTGATAGATTTGTAAACAGAGAATGAACTAATTTCATCTTCATATAAAATTTTCATCTTTTTATTACATTGAAAAAAGAAGTTTAACCTTTTTAAGGGCCATTTATTTCTCTTTTGAATTTCTTGCTCTTTTTTAAAAAAAATATTTTATTAACAATTAAACAATAACATTTAAGGAAATATATTTTATTTTACAGAATTTTAGGTATCATTTAACTTTTAGAGGTGAAAAATATACTTCTCAAGGAAACATTTACAGTCACAAAAAAATATCTAATTTAATAGTGATGATTTAATAAGAAAAGATGAGAAGCATGTTACAATGCACAAGGGTGCATCACATTCTGTATACAAGTAATGGGTCCAATTTTTAAAATCAATTTGCATTTTGTAAGATTATATATAGTGGGAAACAATCTTCCCAAGGCCCACAAAAGAGTTAAAAAAGGATGCAATTCTTCGAATCAATTATCTTGCACTCACAAACAATAATTTTATTCTTATGTATAGAAAGAATTTTTATATGAGATTCAAAGGTAGTAAACATACCTGGAAAACTTTACAGATGTATAATTCCAGCTTAAATAATGGAGGATAGATATTATAATTCATTTTTTATTCTTTAAGGAACATATGGAACTATTTTAGAATATTAACATAGGCAGTTGTTACAGAAGAATTTTTCTTCTGACAATAATTTTTTTTTACGGAAAAAGTTGAAATATAAAATAAGCTGGACTACTTACTATTTTTGTCATTAGTTTAAAAAAAGGGGGGGGGGTGCCGACTGAACAATTTTTGATTTTTTTTAAAATTATGCACAGTGAATGAAATAAAATTATCAATTTAATTTTGAAACAATGATGTTTTAATGCAAGTAGCATGCATAACTATAATCCTTTAAACTAATTATCAAATTAGAATTTTTTATGATGCAACATTTACAAGACTTTAATATTTTTACAGTCAGATTGGCTTAAATTACATTTTCATAAAATTACATAAGTATTATTTTGGTAAAATTTGTATTTTTTAAAATAAACCATTCTTTTGCACATCAACATAGGATAGCATACTAATATAATTGCAATGAAAAATATACAACCACAGTTAAGTAAAAAATGATTCAATTAATTCAACTACAAGAAGAAGAAAAATAAAAAAGATAAACATTCATTTTTATAATTATTTTAATAAAGGTATTTTCAAAAGACTAAACAACAAGTCAAAACATGCACACATAATTTATTACAATTCATATACCTATACATTTAATTGTTAAAACTACACAATAACAATTTAAGACTGTTTTTCACTATGTGCTCCCTTCTGTTTCAGCTGGAAAGAAGAAAAAAAGAATATATAAAATTATTCACATATTCAGTTTAGCATTTATTTTATTTATTGATAAAATGCATAATATAAATAATAAGAAAAATTGCAAAAAGAAAGAAGCATTAAGAAATTATTCCAATTTTTTTAATGTAAGATGCATTATTATATGACAACACAATGGCATATCTGAAAAAAGTCTTACAACAATTTTATCAACATTAAGCTGATAGAAAAATTCTTATATTACTTTATTGGCATAAAAAGGCCCTCATACGCTCATTGCCAGTAATAGATTTCCAATTACACAGACTAGAGGTATTAAGGGCCATTGAATTAATAGAGTGCCTCAAAAAATTTGATTATCATTTTCCTAGTTGTTAAATAAATAAGCCTGTTAAAGATTTGAATTTTACAAATGATAAAGAATTAAGATAATTTAAAACTTAAATAATTATTGATTTTATTCCTATATATTTCATTAAATTCACTTGGTAATTAGAATATTTATAAACATCAAACTTCTTCTTTAATAATAAAGCATATAAATATAAATAACAAGTAGTCTAGTATCATACTAGATAAAGATATATTTTTAACAAAGTTAACAAAATAAATGAAAGATTAATTTAAAATAAATCATTAATATATTAAAGATGTGTAGAAATTGATCATCTTTTTAAAAGATGGATCTCATAATGTGAACTGCCAACGACAACAAAATAAAATCTGCTACTGCTCATCAACAACATAAATACCCAGAAAAAAGTAAAAATTTAATTTTTGCATCAAAAACTTAACTGATCCACCAGACAAACTATCAATAAACTGTCTAAGAATTTCACGTGACATAACACTCAACTTTTATAAATAAACAGGCAATTACTGAAATATAGGTCAGGATACCGATCCAAGTATTGTCTAAAGCTATCACTTTGATACCCATATCAATCAATAAAACCCGTAAGGTATCTACTGTGCAGGTGACAACTCATTTATCTTTAAAATAGAAATTGACTATTCTTAATTACTTATAATGTGAACATAAGCCTCTAAAATATCAAAATATGCCTTGACATTTATACCTTCTATCACAGAATCTGTAGGATAGTTAATTTTAAATAATAGTAGGAGGGGAACATCAAGTGAATATATTTCAAAGTTTTGTTTTAAATGCCATCAGGACCAGGAGATTTATTAAGCTAAAGGGAGTTAATCACAACATTTTTTTTTTTTTTTTGCAGTAGTAAATAGAGGATCAAGACTCGAAGAATAATTTGCCAAGGCTTTAGTCCATAACTAATCGAATTAAATAATAGATTTTAAAAAATTTATTCATACTCACCTTATAACTTTGCATTTTCATTAAATGAGGATCACGAAATGCATGTTGACAATTGGCTAGTCCCATTCCAAAACCTGCACCAGCTCCAAATATGATGGGCCATTTCTTTCCTTTAGAGATAAAAACATTAGCAAATTAGGTTCAAAATTTTTATACTTTCTATCCTGGAAAATAAATGTGACAATTTTAAAATATTAATGGAACAAAGAAATAGATAAAATGGAAAAATAATACTTTAATAAAAATAAATAAGAAAAAGAACAGATATAGGTACTGAAGAATTATTTTTTGAGCAATAGTTATAAATTTAAGAAATTATTAGTTATCAATAATATACATTACACTACAAAAACTTTCCAACTTTAAAAGCATAACATCATAGACATTCCACTCGTAATTATAGTTAATTTAAATATATTTTTTTAATGATAAAATGTAGTTTCAATCATGATTGCATATTGATAGTTTATTTTTTAAGTGAGGGATAGAATAAACAGCAAAGTTAAAAAAATCCAATTTATTTGCTTCATATAAAATTTTTACTTACAGTAAGATGTAAAAAAATCAGAGATAAGGAGACATAAAAACATTAATTTTAAAAAACACACGAGGGAATAAAATTTTTTAAATAGTTTATACTTAAAAAAAATAATTTAAGATTAAAAGATTAATAAATTTTCAGACAGAATCTTAAATAAACATTTTCTACCATTTAAAAATCTATTTTTATGGTTTAACAATGCAACACAATATTTTGAAGTAAAAAGCAACAATCATAACAACAGTAAAAATAAATAAATAAAAACTATTTTTTTTATTTAATAATGATCTAGAATGATTTTCCTCCCTACAAAATGAAATTATTAAGCCATTAAATCTTATTTTATGCAATGATAGAATGGAAAATAAATGTAATTTGTAAAGATCAATTCTTAGATTATTTAGCAAATTAACATACTGAAAACGCTGATACTTTATTGCACTGATTAAGAATGCAGCAGCACAGATAAAAAAGTATTAATGCCGCAGTTACTTGTCTTCGCAGATATATAAAAGAAGGAAATGACCATCTTTTTTTGCTTTTAATAGGTAGATATGAAAAACAAGAGAAGGAAGGGTATATAATACCCTAAGCTTCATTTACTCAAGCTGTAGCCACTAGACTAATTTTAGAATTGGGCATACTTTGTTTATAAAAAAAAATACAACAACCATAAAAATAAAATATTTCTGAAAAAATTAACAGTTATAATAGAAAATATTTCTGCTTCAAAAAATGCTAATGGATTTCAAATCAAAGGGGAAAAAAGTCTCTGTAAATTCAAAATAGCTTTGATAAATGTTAACCTTAAGAAATTTCATCATTCATTCTTATAGGATATTTTTATGTACATCCCAATTAACAGAGCCTTTACTGTTACACATTTATAAGAAAAATTATTCGATGAGGATGATATTTTACAGATAAAGAATAGGTTGTATAATTAATAAAAGCACGAATCAAATTTTGGGTACTAGAAAGAATATATACAATATCTTTAAGAAACTTACTTTTAAACATTACTAATGACAAAACGGAGCCTACAGCTAGTCCAGAACCTGCAAAAAAAAAAAAAATTAAATAAATTGTTGAATAATTAAAGCAATTTTTGATAACTGTTTGTAAGATCAAGGAATTCCGGTCGTATATTTTCAAAAAAGAACCATTCATACCAAATTTGATTAGGGAATCTGCCAGGCAGTAATCCCATGTTTCACCGACAACATCTTCTGATTTTGAAGGCATTTTAAAGTTTTCAATTAACGACATGAAAAAGAAAATAAACTAAAAAAGATTTCAGATTCGGTTCAGACTGTGCAGACGGTTCGGTTTTCTACATACCTTCACGGTCAAAAGAATTAATCAAGTTACTTCACTTCATTTATTTCTAAGATTAAAATTCCATCTTATTCCCTAATGAAATTAAAAATAAATTGCTCACAAATGTTTGAAGTTTTTTTGCTAGATGTTTTCATTTGTAAATCGTTATAAGATTTGATTGATCATTTTAGATAATATGTTGAATTGCTCATGGATTTGCTACACCTCAACTCTTTCAAATTGGTAAATTGTAAACAAAAATTTTCAGAACACGAGGTTGAGCACGAGAATTTATAGCCTTTGTCGCTCCATATCCCATAATATTTACATTCAAGATTCAAGATTCGAGCACGAGAACCGTGTTGATGTACATTTGTTGAATTTAAGAGTAAAAAAATATTTAATTATAAAAATGAAAAGCCGCAAAGTGTGAGTGTATTATATTAAATTAAATATTCAATAAACAAGTAAATTCAAAAATATTTTATAACCGAACAATACGGATGATTCTTTTTGTGTAGAAAAATATTTAATTCAATAAGATTTTTTTTATGGTATTTTAAATAAAATATTTGTAATAGACTTTAAATTTCGATTATGTCTTTTTCATCTTAGTTTTATCTCTTATTTAAAATACTGAAGCATTAATAAATTATATTTTCTTATGATATTTCTGTATGTTTGTAAATCTTGTGAAGCTAATTAAATAACTTTTTTCTATGCATATTGACACTTATAAATTGATTTTACTTCTAGTATTATTCATTACCTATTAGAGTAAATTATATCTAGTAAGAGATTAAAGTAAAAATGTTTAAATTTTCATTCATTTCATTCAGATATAATTCAGTAATTGGTTTGTTGATTGACACATTTTAAAATGTTTTCGGGAATTTTGTTTATAATAGTTATATATCTTGCTTTTTCTGGTTACATTTTACACGATTTAAGTATTTTTGAAAATTAAACTTGAGGCTTTTAAAAGTATTAAATTGCACATATTGCAAAATGTGCTTATCATCTACATATTTAATATTATAAACAAACAAATCTATTATTTTTGCTGTTCAATAAGAAATTCATTAATTAAATTTGCAAATATTCCATTGTTGTATATTTTGCTTTGATTTTTCATAATTGGGATTATTTCTTTAATAAATAAATAAATAAAACTTATTTAATTATTAAATTAATGATTTCATGCATCCATGGTTTTAATTGAAAATATTTAGTATATTTATCAGTAATGAATTGTAAAATAGTTTAATATCTTAATTTGCACAAACTTATATAAAATGGATTTGTTGGCTTGTTTGTCGTTGCCCATTCTCAATTATGTGTATTATAACAATTTCTTAAAATATTTTGTTCAAATATCTTTTTGATGCAAAAGCAATCAATATTAATATTGTTATATAGAATTTGAGTAAAAAGAAACATTTTATTATTAAAAAATAGCTTTCTCAAATTAAAATTTTTCATTAGAATAAATTAGTTCATTTCATTAGACTAGTTAGTTAGTTTTTTTGTATAGTCTGAAATGTCAAGATTAATATTAAATTGCATCATTATAGCATGACAATTTTTATTTGATTCTCTCTATTTATTTAATAAATTATTCATCCCAATGATTAAAATACATAGTTATGTTAAATGCAAAATATTAAACACAAATGTTAATTAAAATTGTGTGATCCAAATATGCCATGAGCATTTTTTGTAAAAGTAAAATTTAAAGATTTTGGAAATTAACTAATTTTCCATACTTTTTTTTATAGGAAAGCAGTTGCTAAAAGTAAAGCTTTTATGTCCAAAAAACAGAAGAAAGGCAATATTCCTCTTGATGATTACAATGACAGTGATGCAGATGTTGATGAAAATGAGTTATTGTATAATGAGCGTGATCATGAAGATGATGATGTAAAAGTTTTAACTACATCTTATTTTTGCTTTATTTTAAATAATTTTGCTATTTGCAATTTGTTAAGAATTTTCAAAAGTTTTTTTGTTAATTGTAACTTATATCAAATCTTGAAATAAAAATTCTATCTTCCGATCATTTAGAGTGATTCATTCCGACATATTAGAGTATTTTGATCATCTCAAGTGATAGTTTTTTAGAGTTAAGATGGAAGAACTGAAATTTTTTTCACTGTAAAAAGATTTTGTTTAAAATTAATACATGAATGTATCTTTCCAGTTTTATATTACTGACAGTTTAGAAATTATAAATGAATTTAATTATTATCTTTAGTTTAAAGTTTGAATATAGAATCACTTTTTAATTAATGTAAAGATGTCTTCCACATTTTTTTGATAAGAATGGTCTTGGAAAGGTTTCATATCTCCCTTTAGAAATCTTCAACAGTTTTAATATCCATTCATTATATTGTATAATACTGACATTAAACAGATTTATCAGAAACAAAGTAATTGGAAAGTCATTTATTATATGGTATTGTTATCTGACTTCATGTTGTATTCATGCAATTTCTTAATAATATCATTTTTCAATAAATACTGCCTAGATGCTGCCTGGAATAACTGAATATGCATATATACATTTTTTTAATTCACTTAGTGTATTCATATTAAATTCTTTATAAGACCAACAAAATTATATATATTTTTATGTAACATATTTATAATATAAAGATTCTTTGATTTACGACTGACATAAAGAGAAATTTTTTAGAGAAATTTCTATCCTATCATAGAGGATTTTACATTCATTTGATAGGCTATATATGTAATTAAAAAATAACAATTTATGCACTAAAAAACAATTTGTCCATTTTTTAAAATAATTGAAATGCTTATAAGCAAAAGCATATCTTGGATATTAGCAGTACAACAGTTAACCAGTTAATTTTTCATTTAAGAAATTAAAAATAATTTTTTTTAAATGTTTGAAAAATTATGAAATCAATTAATATTTTATCAATGTTATTTTGTATCTCAAAGAATCTGTAATTAATTTTATTAATGATATTTTTTTTAAGTCTGTGTTTTTCTTTTTAGCTGTCAACTGATGATGAACTAATAAGACATGTTGCCAGTAGTTCTGAAGAGGTATACTATTTATAATTATATGAAATAATTGCAATATCATATTTATTACATTTTACATAAAATATAATTAATTTTAAATCATTTTAATAACTTATTTGTGGTTAATTATTTAAAGGAATATTTAAAAGGTTTTATAAATAATGCAGCATTGAAGCGTTAATGAATTTAAAAATCAAGATAATTAATAGTCAGTTATGCACTTTTATTTAGATTGATTGAGTTTTATTCTTTTCAATAGCTTATACCATATTTATTTGTCACTTTAAGAAAAGTTTATGCAATTATTCATATTATATATAAAAAAATGATAATTAAAATGTTAAGTTTGTATTACAGTTCAAATGAAGTGATTTTTTAAGAGAGATTAATCACAATTATTGTGTTAATCATTGAATCTGTTTATACCTTAATTTAATTACAGTACTTGAGGAGAAAAGTATTATTGTTAATCTGTAAATCCACATTAAATAATAATTAATGTTTATCTATTGTTTTACTATGTTTGCAGGAGGAAGTTCTTCCCATTACAGATGATGAAAAAGAAGATTCTGATGAAGCAGATGAAGAAGGTATTAAAATATTTTGCTATTTAAACAAATAATACTGAGCTTTTAATTATTTTATTAAATATTTTTTAAAATATATTTATCAATTAAATATAGAAATATTAATTAACATAATTCCAAATTTTGTTCAATAAATTCGAATCATAAAAAAAGGAAAGACAGATAGCTTTCTTGTCACTTCTATAATTTATGTTGGAGGATTCATATGATAAATTTTAATGTAGTAAAATTGAATAAATGCTTATTATTTGTTAATAGTTTTTAAAGTAAAATATTATCTTTTCTTTGTAGATTTACCCAGCCGAGATTATTGGGGGAAGAAAAAATCAGCTTATTATGATGCTGACTTTGTTGATGAGGATCGTGGAAAAAGTACATTTATTATTATTATTTATTTATTTAATATCATAATTCTAGCAATGTTTCTATTCAAAGTGCCATTTGTAAACATTGTTTAAATATTTTTTGTGATGAATTACAGATTTTAAAAATTCATAATTGTATAAATAACATCTTATCCATTAAATTTATTTTTCAGTTTTTTGATATTTAAATATTATGTAATAAAATTCAGTGAATATTCTTTTTATTTCATATGAAAACTGTACTTTCTGTCTTAAAAACAAATAAATAAGGAGAGCTTAATGAAATAATTTCCATGCCTAAGAACATTCTTTATTATTCTTTCAATCTATTGGGAATGTTATATATAT
This sequence comes from Argiope argentata, assembly GCA_026289955.1. Taxonomy (NCBI): domain Eukaryota; kingdom Metazoa; phylum Arthropoda; class Arachnida; order Araneae; family Araneidae; genus Argiope; species Argiope argentata. The sequence continues at coordinate 833,095 of JAOUZG010032691.1, read as the reverse complement.
ATAATGCAGTTTTCAAGTAATTTGGCTGTGAATCAATATAACTAGCTTTTACCTGCATTTTCATATTCATGGAAAAGCACACAACTAATCCCAAAAGAATTTATTTACAGTGTTTTCCTAAAATAAAGCAAAATAGCAAATCAAGTCAAGTCTATTTTGCTTATCAATCGAGATTGACATAGCTACAAAAGTATTACACACAATTTTTTCAAACTTTTACTTAATATAAAATCACTGTTGTCAACAATTAAGGCACATTTGTACATTTTCAGCGCCAATTGAGGCAATGCAAATGCTTGAATTTTCTATGTCACCTAATTAACGCAATACAGATTAGTAATTTTTAATTTCCTATGTTCTGTTTTATTTTAATTCAAAAATACTTCTGAATGAATCCAAAAAATCAAATAATTACAGAAGTTTAATTTTAAATGCATCAAACACTAAGAAAATAACATAATCATTTGAAATTATCAGCAAAAAAACATGTTAAGAGTAACCACATTAGCCTGATAGGGCAAAAAACCTGAAGTCTTACTTATTTTCGGTGGAAAAATGAAGATTTTTGGTGGGAAAGTAAGAAAAGAGTCATTTTTACTATTTTCCACACAATTTTTCCAGTTTTTTCCTCCCTATAAAAACCTTCACGTCTTAACAAAAATATTTTTTTAAGAAAATATTTCCAAATTGGTTGAGCTGTACAGATTATCTTCAGTAGAAAATCTTAAAATTTATTTTTCAAAAAATATATAATGTTAACCTCTTGCTGTATAATGTTATGTCTAATATATAATTATTGAATGTTTAGTATTTAAATCTGGAATTTGAGGAAATAGTATATCATCATTTAAAATGCAAAAGTCATTTGGTGAAGCCTCAATATCTCAGGTGTTCTTAATGCTATTTTGGGGATTGGAGTAACAATGTCTCAAATTGGATATACAATCGAATTAGAAAATTAAATAAATTCAAAAGTAAAGGTAATAAATTAAGAGAAAAATTTTATGTAAATCATCAGAATTGAAAATTTTTGTTTACTTATTTTTGTTTATTTGCAGCTTACAGGGAAGAAGATGCAGAAAAGGCAGCTTTAGAAGCTGAAGAAGCTTTAGCTATTCAGAAGAGTGTTTACAATTGTATTAAAACCGATAACTTTGTTGAGGCCTTTGTAAGTATTTAGAAATTCTATTTTTTTTCTTGTTAATGAACTAAATAGCAAAATCAGATATGTGTTAGTTTTAAAAGTTTTGCTTTTGGCTATACAGTTGCATCTGATTAAAGATTTACTTAAATCAGTATGATCTTTTTTTTTTGTTGTTGTTACCTTAGATACCTTATTTTATTTTTATTATTCTGGAATTTATGAATCTAGTTAGCTATGTCAGTATTTTAAAATTAAAAATAATTGTTTTATTTATTTATTTAAGTTTTATTTAGATTATTCAAGATCTATGATTTTGTATATTTTTCATCCTTATAACTCAACAAGATCAAGCTTTTAGCAATATTATAAGATTAATATGTTTAGTTAGCAACTTTGCAAATGCAAATATTTAATTTTAAATTTAAAAATATTAACTGATATTTCTAGTTTCATGAATGATTTGCATTGTTTTATGTTTGAAGCAGAATCATATAAAATTTATCAGAGAGCAATGGCCACTCCAAAAATAAATTTTATTTTAGAGCTTTTAAATCATGTATTGTCCATCTAAAAAGTATCCAGATAATGCTTTTTATTCTGAAACTAATTATTATTCATACACACAAAGTTGTGTTGCTTATTCTTAAAACCATTTCTCTCTATAAATGCATGAAATAGTTCTGCATACTTAGATTTAATAAGCTTTTTTTTTCTTCTTTCTTTTTAAAATGGCAACACCTAATACCAGCTTGTGTTTTAGAATATAATTTGTGTTCAGAATACTATATATATGCTTAGACATATAAATTTTAATGAAATTGGTGCTATTGCTATTTAATGCTTATTTTTTATTATGATTTTTAAATATATATGAAATTTTCCATTTTAGTTCAAATCAACAGAAGATAAGTCATCTGAAGAAAAACCTGAAGATACTTTAGATAAAGAAGACAACATAAAAGTAAATTTTTGCATTTATCTTTGCCATATCTTTCTAATTCTAATTTCTAAGTGGACATTATAAAAAATTGTGGTTTTCAATTAGCAATTGTAGATTCATCTTCATAATTACTTAAGTTTTTTTTTTCTTGCATTTCAAATTTTATTTGTTAGATAAATTTATTCTAAGGAAGCAAGAAACTTCTAAATATCTTAATTCAAAGATTTTATATTCATAAGATTTTATCATCAGTTCTTTTAACTAAAAATTCAAGATCAGCTTCTGTCATTTCAAAAATAAGTATGCATCTTATATGCGAAGATAAATTATTCATTAATTTAGTTCTTAAAAATTTGTTGCTTCATTATTTTGCTCTGTTTTTTTAAGAATTTAGTAATGATTAATTGTATTAATTTTTTGTTGCAAATTGTTTTAGTATTTCCTCTTATTTTCTTTCGGTTTCTCTAAATTCTCATATTTTTAAATTTTTTATTTGATTTTTATATGAAAGTGAACACAAATAAAGCTTGTCTTTTATTTAATAATAATTGTCCATAAGTATATATTTTGATTCAAACTAAACTATTAAATGGAGGAAACTGTTATCTACCTAAATGATCAAAATTGTAGTATTGCCTTCTTTATTTAAAGATGAAAAATTAAATCCATTTTTGGTATAGATTGATGAAATATCTGTTGAAAATTAATTTTTTTATGACCAATATCTATTATTTTGGATATTTCATTTAATAATATGCCCATAATAAACCAATTTATTTATTTTGATTTTAAAAAATCTAGGTTTTCAAATACAAATAATTTTTTCTTGGCTTAAAATCATAATACTACCCTAGCATGCATACATTTCTCTTTAATGTGATAATATTAATATACATGTAATTTGGCGCTATACTAGAAGAAAAGGGTATTTAATCTAGTGAAATTAGATTTGTTTAATTCTGTTAAATTTTATTTTTTAAATACTAGAATTTATATTTAAAAGATATAAACTGTAATAATAAAAACTGCAACCCATTTTAAACTGTTTTAAAAATAGAAATTGTAAGCATTGTGAATTGTGATGATACACATTATCATTTAAAAAAATAATTGAAACCCTATTACATTAAATGAAAAATTATTTAATTATCAAACAGCTATAAGTATATTTCTGTTAGAATTTCTATTAATTTCAGTCGCTTCAAACAGAAGGTGCAGTTTGCTACAACTTACTTTATTAATGAAAGATATTGTGAAATATGACATTATACAATATTCTAAATTTTTGTCATGAAATACTACAATAATGTATTTGTTGAATATGTTTATAATTAGATTCCAACAATGGCTTTTACAATAATAATAACAGCAGAAACAGAGTTACATTCATTTGATTTTGAGAACCTTTCATTTTTCAAGAGAAAATACATACTACTACTTCAACAACAACAACAAGAAGAAGAAAAAGGGGATAGTTTGTTTGGCATGAAACAACAAAATGATGCTTAGAATTAATTTATATTTTGTTTGAATCCTTTAAAACTATAGATAAGAAAATTAGAAATAAAATAATTTCAAAATTTATCTTATTTCTATATTATTATAATTATTATTTCCCTTATAAATAAAAATAATAATCCTCCCCTTCCTTCCAAATTCGATTTAACTTTCATAATGAATGATTTATTTTTCTTCTCAAAATAATTAATTTTGCTTCCTCTATTATTCACTCAGATCTCTAATTATGTTTACTTAAATATTTATATGCATATTTGTATATAAAATTTTTATTTATTTATTTAGCTTTTAAAAAAGAGTTCACCTGAATTATTTGTATTTATTGATGAATTAAAAGAAAAAGTAAGTCCTATTTTGTAATTATTCATTTTGCATTTTTGAACATTTCTTGAACATAAATTATATATCTTTTGGTTTCACAATCCCTGGTAGAAAGACAGACAATTTGTTAATTTATCTTTGGTAATAAAAAATATGTTTAGGTGAAATAATTTAATTTGCTCAATTTCTGATAACTATTAAAATAAATTCTTTTTATATACTTCTACTTTTTTTTCATCGAATTCCTTGAAAATTGTGAATATTTTTGACTTTTCAGCCCAGTTGCTTTTTGATATTCTATTTCCAGAAAATGAATGTTTTTTTTTTATTGCTATTCTACAAATAAAAGTGTTTTAGAAAATGTTTTTGTTCATTATCAAACATACATTAAAATAAAATATCTGAAAGAATTTAAAATTTGATGAATTTTTCTAATGTACAATCTTATCTATAATCAATATTTTTATTTTTCCCATATTGTAATTTATTCAAATTTTTATGATTGATTTATAACTTAAAATTTATGTTTTATTTTGTGCGTAAATATCCTAATAGTATATGCATTATGAATGCATATAGTACATGCATGTAAAGGAAGGTGTGAAGGATATGAAAGGTTTTATTATTATTATTATTATTTATTTTTTCTGTAAAGTTTGACTTAAGTTTCTCTGTTGAATTTTATAATTGCAATTTATAGGAATTAAATTCATCAAAAAATTTATAAGATACTTGCTGCTATATCATTTGTAAATATTATGATATGAATTTTCATGGATCTTATTTCCATACAATAGAAAAAATTCTTATAAAAATAAAAGAAATTACTATTAACATAAAATAGTATTTTTCAAAATACTGATTATAAATTTTTTGAACTAAATTCAAATATATTAGTTTCTTTCATTTTTAGAACTGTTTGATTGAGTATGTTAATGCCATATGCAATTTGATTATTGCGATCTGTTGTGAGATAAATAAAACATCATAAATTATATTCTTTAAGTTATCTGTAGTATATTTACTCAGTAAGTTCCAGACTTTCATTATTTCTGTATCATATGTTCTTTAATTGACTATGAATTTATAAATTTATATAATTTAACTGTTATGTGTGTGAGTGTGAAAGGGATATTTTTTATTAAATTTTGACATATCAATTAATGTTTTTAATCAATAATTTTAAATTCTAAATGTGAATCAATAAGACTAGTGCCAGTCAAAAAATCTTTATTCAAGAAAACCTAGTTTTAAGTGTAAATATGTGTTTCTATTTTCATTTGAATTTAAAATATATTTGAAACTAATAATGAGTAATTTAGTATATTATTATTCTTACATATTGTTGAAATCTGTATGTAAAGGAAAAAGCTAATAAAAGTTTTTCTTCATTCTTTACACTTTTTAAAATCTTTTTATAGAAATAATATATTTAAATAATCTGTTATCATCATTAAGCATGTCTTGAATACTTTAAAATTAGCATATTTGATTTTTTGAGTTCTTTAATTATTTCACCTGATTTTTAATTACAGTCAGCTGAACTTAAAGAAAAAATTGCACCATTATATGCTGCGGTGCAAGATGGAAAAATATCTGATTCAAAGTTATCATCTTTTATAAATAATTATTACCTTATTTTAATGCAGTAAGTAACCGTTCTATTTCGTGTTTTAAGTTGATATTCAGATATGATGAGAGTGATTGGGTTACTTTGTTATACTTCTTTATGTGCTTGTTGTTAATAAAATTTAAATGTTTTTTTGTTGTCATTGCCAATATTCATAATGTGTCTGTACCATACTCCTGATTAAGCTATTTTGGAAAATGTGTATAAAAAACGGTACTACATTTTAAAAGTAGTTTGATAACTTACTTTCGTGCTAGCATTTTCTAAATTTAAATATGATTGAATTCAAGGTATGATTCACAAAATTTGTGACTCGAAATACTTCAGTTTCATTTGCATTTATTGATAATTGATTATTCTTTTTTGTGTATGTGTATTCATATTTCTAAATATCTATATTCATATTGAAAATATTCATTTCTTTAATCAGCCTTTTGCATTTCAACTATTTTCATGTTATGCAAATTAAACTTATATTTACATTATTACAATAAAATTTGAAAACATGTTAAAGAATATTGTAATAGAAGCTGAAATAGAAATCACAATGAAAAAACCTTTATATTTTGTTTCTTTGCATTTTTGTGTCAATTTTAATGTGAAATCCCAGTACTAAACAATTCTAGGTTAATTTTGTTTCATTTGAATGTGATATGCATTTATATTAAGTTTTGAAATATTTTAGAATTAAATACTTTATTTAAATATCTTATTGATTGGTTTTTCATTGATTTAGTTTAGTCTTAATTCAATTTTTGCTATCAGTGCATTTTTTCACTTCTGCTAAATCTCAACAATTGGGTTATGACATTTCAGTGATCTTATAATTGGTCAATTCATTTTTGACAGTAATTATTTATTTAAAAAAAGATGTTTATTCCATTTTCCCCTTTATTAAATTTTATCTGCTCTTTCAATTTCTTCTGCTTTTCTAATGATTTATTCCATCAAATTCAAAACAGTAAGCATATAGAGTACTTTGCTAAATGTTGATTTTATTCTCTCTATCATTTCTGATTATGATTTTCTGATTATTAATTGATAGAACTATCAGGAATAAAATATAGTTTTATTCCTAATAATTGTTTTATTATTTATTTTTATATCCCATATTTCTTTATTAAAAAGTGATTTCTATGTAGTAACATTTCTACGATAGATTCATTAAGTAATTGGGTTTTTACTTACTTTCCTTACTCTTATTGTATTTTTTTAGCTTTCCTTTTACGAGAATTGCTTATTTTTTTATTACTTTATGCAGATATGCAGAGTATATTATTAAAATAATTATTTTGCCATTTTTAGTTATTGCATGAATCTAAGTTTCTATATGGCCATCAGATCTAAAGGACCTGTAATGTCGTCTCATCCAGTCATAAAAAGCATAAATACTTTTAAGAATGTGAGTGTAAACTTGATTTTAATTTTAGAATTACAATTTTGTTTGAATTTAATTGTTTATTTTAGGAATATTGAATGTGAATACTAATAATATAATTTATATTATAGATGTTGGACAAGGTAAAGGACTTGAGAATAAGTCATTCTAAAACATTAGAATTCATTTTAAATAAATTAAAAAATAATGAAGAAATAAATTTAGTCAAAAAGAAACCTGAAATGAAAGAGAAGCTACCTGATCAAAATGGGTAAATGTTACAAAATTTTTCATTTATAATATATTTGAATGTAAATAAATATTTTCTATTATGTTAATATACATTACAGTATAAATTTGTGAAATATGATTGAATGCATTTTGTTTCCAATACTCCTCAACAGAAAAATATGCCATTATTAATTTTCTAATTGAATTTCAGAGCTTTTGCTTTAAATTACAAAAATTTAAATGAAAATTGCTTACTGAAACATATAAGAAACTTTTGTACTTGTGTACTTATTTTTAAAAAACCTGAAATAATAATTTTGAAGACAGAAGTAAAATTTTTGTTAGTGCCTATTGTACTGTTGTAACGAAATAATGAATAAAATTATATCTCCTGATCTATTAACCAAATTAATACTTTTTATTCATTAAGCTTACTGATAGACAGCTTTAATATAAGTTCTTGTTGTATAAGAAGGTGGAGAAATTAATGATATTAAGAATTCTTGTAATTAATAGTATAGACTTATTTTCAAACTTCATTATCTTTTATAGTGTTTTAAATAGAGGCACAACTTTATAAATTTTTGAATTTCTGTCCTGTTTATCAGAATTCTGGTATTACTGTTAAAAATTTTGCTCTAAAAATTGTCTTATTTTAATAATACTTTTGCATTTTAAAGTTCTGATTTACAGTAAATTTTTCTCTTATTTATTATTGTTGGTATATTCTTTCTATTGGTTAAAGTATGCTTCCAAGTTATCATACCTTATCTTAGTTTTAAATGTCAGTCACATTTTAATAGCCTCAAAGTGTGCCATGCATGTTTTTGATATTGTATAATTGTTCTTGTTTCTCTGTAAAGTTTTGTATATTTTTTGATAGCAAAGTTTCCAAATTTTTATTTCATTTATTTAGTACTAATCTTTTATATTTTTCTTTATTAGCATTAGGAAGAAATTCCTTGAAATTTCACAGATGGAAAAATTGAAAAACAATTTAAAAAATAAAAAAGTAAGTAAATTTTAAAATTGAACCATATTTTTAAAAATAATTATACAAATAAATACTACATTCTCTCTCCCTGCTTACTTTCTTATTTGTAATTATTTTTTTCCATTAAAAATTAGAAACAAATTTATGCCTTGCATATCTCACTGTGATTGTTTTGTGCTTTAGAAATAATTTGCAAACAAGAAACAAATAAATTCTACCATTCATTGATGTTTAAAGCATTGTTTCCAATTTAGTTGGAAACTAATTTTTTCTTTTAGTTTCCAAAAGTAATAGGAAATATAAGAATATTTTTGATTATTAATAGAATTATTTTCTATGAAACAAATAATCAAAGAAAATTAGGAATGCATAGTCATATTCAATAGAAATGGACTGGTATTTTTGAATTATTATTGATATTTATTTGAATATGTTTTCATAATTGTGTTCATAAAATATTTCTATTCTTAATCCATCTCTCATAAGAGCATGTTTGCAATCATATTAATTTTTCTTGATACTTTATTGATTGATTACTTTCTAAGTTAAAAAAAATATATTAATTTAAAACATCTACTAACTTTGCATCACAATTTTTAATTATGTATTTAATTTCCTTTTTCAGAAAGCCAAGGAAATCGAGAGAGAGGATAATATATCTAAAGAACTCTCAGATTCGGAGGATGAAGAGATGTAAGATAATTTATATTTGAAATCTTATATAAATTCATCAACTAAATACCCATAATTCTAGGAAATTACAACTAACTTTTAATTATATTTTTTTAGGAATTATAACAATTAACAAGTTATATTCTTATTAACATGGGGAGTATTTGACTCTTTTGATAGATATTAATAAATTATTTGGTATTAATTTTAAAGTGCAGGATTTTTCATACTTTATACATATATGTACAAAGGGAACTCACACTACTCATTAAATGAGACAATTTTTTTATGGGAGTCCTTACAAAATAAGACAATACATTTCACTCCAAAAAAATCGCAAACAAATTTATAACATAATTTTTTATTTGTAATGATTACTTTTTCTATGAGAATATTGTCTAAAAACATTTATCTTTGCCTTCAATTTAAAATTTACTTAAAATGAGGAACACCATAGTCATTAAGTGTGCTAGTAGCATGCTTATAGGGTGGTGCTTTTCAACATATACTGAAATTACTGTAATCCTAATTTTAGTATATGTTTTATTTCACTTAAAAGTTGTTGCTTCTATTATTTTTTCCCTCTCAGGACTAAGTCTTCTAACCCCAAAATTTTGCTGTTTATGTTTCCATCTGCATTCATTAAAATTCCTTGGAATCGCATTCAATAGGGCTATCTTGCTAAAGCTTCTTCCATGTATATATACGTTATTTTCAAATTAGCATTCACTACAGACTGATATAAACTAATCTAGAATGTGATATCAATGTTGTTGTTTTTATGATTCATTATGCAAAATATCTCTCGTTAAATGTGTCACTTTTTATATTTTATTTCGCTCTGTAAGTGAGGTTTGACTTATATAAATAGAATATTCTTAACAATATTTTTTTAATAAAAAATTGCATTTTGCATGATATACATTGTGAATATACTACACAAAAATTTTCAAGAATCGTTCAATTTGACACAATATTGTTTTTACAATTTGGTGTGGTCATTTTACTTCATGTATGGAATTATACATCACCTATTTATTATACTCTCATATAAGAACACAGTAATTTTTAACATTCTACAATTAAATATATAAAATATATTTATTTTTGTACATCTTATTTTAAACTATGCTACAGGATATCAAGAAATTATTATGAAAATGCTAGCATTAATGCCATTACTTTTAAAGTAATTTCCGATTGCTATATGAAATATATTCATCTTGCTAATTTTTTAACAGTTACTATAATAAGCAAGTATATATATATATATATATAATAGTATGGTGATCTGAGAAATTGAGATTATGGGGGTTGACCACAACTGAATTCAACATATTCAATTTCATACATGAGATATCGTTATTTATCTAAGATGTATGAGGAAATCTATCAGGGTCTAATATTATTGCTATCTGATTTCAAATTGAAAATTTCTTAAAGTCTGAGAAATTGTCCATGATAATAGAGGTTTAGCACCAAAAGTATACTAATAATTTTGTCTTCAGTTAAATTTTAAAAAAGTAATGTTGATTTGATTCTTATCAGAGATGGATTCATATATCTCTATGCTATAAAAAAATAATTTTCTTTCTATCTTTATGAACAACAGCAGATTATCACCTTATTCAAGGTATTTCAGATATTTGCTAGAATCAACCCACTTAATTCATACTTCTTTATTTATCAATTCTCATATATGTGCTTAATGTTGAAGATTTTTTCTGTCCATAAGGATATATTAACCAAGAGGGAAAAAAAGAGGAACTTGTTTTAAAAGGCTATGCTGCTGGATAATCATTACAGTAAAAATTTCTTATATTTATTGATACAGGGGAAAAAAAATATGGCTCCACAATCGTGAAGTTAAAAAACTTTCTAAAACGTTAGATTACATTGCTAGATTAATGCTCCATTGTGAAGCTGCATATAAATATTTTTAATTAAAATCTTTATTTTGAACTAAGATAAAATCTTCAGCACAGAATCAGGTACTCCCAAAATTTTCATTGACTTTATATGATGATTTACTTTCAGATTTAAACATAATTTAACATATATGTAATGGGATCTGCTTGCATTTTTTATTTGCAAAAGATCTAAAGAGCTGAGCATCTCTTAACTGGGTAAAAATTAAAATTTATATTATCTTCATAAGAATTTTATTTAAATTGTTCACTAAAATAAAATTCTTTAATTCTATTACTATTTATTAATAAAGTATATTTTGATTATTTTCAATCTAAGTTTAATTTTTTTTACTGTGATTTGTATTTTGCATTTGTTATAATTTGTAAATGATTATTTCATAAAAAATAGGGATGTTGATGAGAATAATATGGAAGAAATGCAACTGAACGAGTCTGAAGAAACATTCACAGATGGTAAAAGAAAAATTACATATCAGGTATGCCCAATATCTTTTACCATATTATTATTTAGAATTGCTAAATGTTCATTTATTCAACTTTCTCTAGTTAATAAATTGAAATAAAATACAATATAAAGATGACTTAATTATTTCATACATATTCCATGATTTTTCAAATTTTCTCAAGATTATTTCACGATAGGATGATTTTTAACAGTAATTTTGATTGGCAGTTTAAAGCTGAAAATGTTTTTATAATATTTGTTTTATTTGCAGATTGCTAAAAACAAAGGTCTTACAGCAAAACGCAAGAAAGAATCTAGAAATCCACGTGTTCATAATAGAATGAAATTCAGGAAAGCTAAAATTAGGAGGAAAGGACAAGTATGTGATTCTAATTATATTAACTTCTATAAATTCCAAACTTTTGATTTAATGGTGTATCCATATAATTTGAGAGTATTGATCAAAGTAGTATATTCTTTACAAATACTTTTATACTGTTTGTTTTCAGGTTCGTGATGTTATTAGGGAAACAAAACGATATGAAGGTGAACCCACTGGTATATCTACTCATGTTGTAAGAAGTATCAAGTTGAAATAAAATATATTTATTGTACATTCTGTAATTAATTAAAAAATTATGTTTTTATTTTATTTGCTTTTATAAACTGTGTAGCTGTTTATTCCATTTTATCATTTAAAAAATGATAGTCCTATCACCATCTTTGTTATATATAAATATATGGGGTAACATTTGAATTTCAGATATTGTATAGCTGAAGCATATTTGCTGTTTCAAAGAAGGAAAAGTTTATCTTATCAGTAGAATAACTATTTTTCCGGTTGCAAATTCTTGCCAACATTTTTAAAACTAAAACCCAATATATGACTTTCTGTTATTCGTTAATAAAATAACACCAATATATATATTTTTAAAAGAGTATACTTTTATTATATATTTAATTTCATCTGTTGATGTATAAGTGTTTTCATGATTGCTCAAATGCAAAGGTCTATTTGATAGTAATAAAATATAATTGTAATTCTGCAATTATTAGATAAAATATCTAATAAGATTTAGAATTATCTACACCTTTTGAGTTTTTCACACAACTCACTATTTATGAAATTGTGATTGAAAGGCAAACATCTCAGAAAAACTTTTAGTAAATATATTAAATTTTTACATGGTATGTTATATTTTTGCTTAATAAAGAAATGAAACATTAATATGGAAGAAATCTTTATATACTATATTACAATACAAATATAGCAACCTTTTTCATATGTTAAAACATATTAGTTTTCATTTTGCTCCCACAAACATCAAAATTAAACACAGAAATTATAATAAATTTCTTAAGTAGCAATAATTTGTTAGATAAAACATGATTCTGCATGAGTTTTTTTAATGAAAAAACATTGCCTTATTTTCTGTACAAGAATGTTTTTATTTATATTAAGTTCCTTTTTTCCTTATATAATTGGAAAATATACTAAAAGTTTCCATATCAAATTTTTCAAACTGTGCAAATTTATTCTAAAAAATCTTACAATTTTTAAATTTAAAATATTCTTATTTCAATTTTTGAAGTCCAATGATACATTGAATTTAAAAGTAAGTTTTGTAATTACCTTTTTAAGATATCAAAATAGCTTCTTTTAACTAAACAACTACTAAAATATAAATAGTTCTCTTCTATACAAGTATTCTATAAATTTAAAATCTTTGGTCTCCTAAACACTATACACTGTATAATGATAGAGATTAACAACAAAAAAATAATCAGTAATTAAACTATCACAAAGAGCTTATTAACAAATCATTTTAACTATTTAATCTTTATCTTCTTCAAATTCATCATCGGCGACGACCATATAAGTTCTTTCTTCATGAAGACTTTTTGCATAGTTAATTTGCATAGCAACCTGAAAAAGAATATATATAGCAAGTTAAATCATACTCCTTACAATAAAACTATATAAGAAATACAAATTAAGATTATTTCTTTTGTTATTAATGAAATTTTAGAATTTTTTATTAAAATGTCAATATTTATAATTGGAAAAATGTGTACTTATAAATTAACAAACAATATTTTTAAAATATACAATCTTTGACTTTTAAGGAATATTAAAAATGTAATAAATTAGCATATTTAGAAACTGCATTAATTTATAGGCTTATTACTTCTGAGTCGTAGATAAGTTGATTTCTTAATACTTATATTATTAAGTAAATTAAATTCAATCAAATTAATTTTTTATTAAAGCTGCAGAAGTTTTTAGTTAACTTATATCACAGAGAGTTTAAAACTGAATATTTGTGTATATCTATTCAAATGATTATTGTAAAGCTGAGTTAATTTTTACATAAAATAACATAGACATTTTATAATCATTAATTCTACTTAAGAGTACAGCGGACTTTCTCAATTAGCAGAAAAAATAATTGAAATAAGAAATTTATTTATAAATTTTTCATTTTCAGCATACTTTAAAAAAAAAAAAGACTTATCCAAATCTCAAAGAGAGAATCAATGTGCACCAAACAGAAAGCATTGCAGTTTTACAATTAAATAAAATCTTCACTTAATGATTCCCTGGTTTTGCAAAATAATTGTACATAGAACATTACCTTTCCCAAGTATTCTTATTTGTGGTTGAAATAGCAGGAATGAATTGCTAAGAATTTTTCTCATTACATTAACCACCCGGAACTCCCATCAATTTCTAATATAAATTTGTGAGATTTTTTATGTGACAGACATATTTATAAATGTTGTTACCGTAATGTTGCTTCATTGCACGGTTAGTTCAATTTCTGGAAAGGCTGTTTTACGATCAGCTTGTTAGGTGCAGGTCGGATGCCGCGTCAGTGATCTCAGAGTTAGGTGACTTGTCTACAAAATTATTGTTGGAAACTTCCAGAATTTTAGCAATTCAGCCAAGGGGAATCCAGATAGGCCTGCCTCCCGGGAATTATAAAAGGTCGGCAGTCTCAAGCCGCAGTCAGTCTTGTACTGAGTCGTAATCATGTATCGAGTCGATAACGAAATTTCAACGTCTGACGAAGAGAAAGCATTGTGTGGAGGTCAAGCAATTGCTGATTTGGTCAATGTGCTACGCCTTGGTGTTTATTGTGGAAGGTGCATCAAGTCGTGTATAAAGTAGCCAGTCGTGAATAAGAGTCGGTAATTTGGTACAACTAAAGCAGTAGGTGGTAGAGAATTGCAAACGTTTGAAGGGTCCGTAGAGAATAGCTACATAGATTCCCTCCTCCTGCTGAATTCTGTCTGGTCGATATTACATTACTACTTGTGGGCCATTGTTTGTTGTAGTGTGCTGCTGTTTGTTTCCTGCATTCGTCACGGGTGTATATTTGTCATCTTCATGCTAATAAGTCATCTTCTGTTATTGAGGGACTGTTTATTTCATCAACCAACAAATTGTTAAAAGTACTCCGATGGAGATATTCCTTAACAATATATTGGAATAACAATCTGCTTTAAATATGAATTGATAACTGATTTGCTTTAGTCATCAGTTCTTTCTTTCCCTTTTTTTATAAAGAAAAAGAAAATAAAAAAATGATTTTGAATATTATATTATGGTAAAAGGTAATTGTCAGAAAAAAAATCTAACTATACTTAGAATCTTTCCTTTGTCGAAAACGCTATTTAGTCCTTATTTCTACATGATTAATTTGTCAGGTAGGCTTGGCTGTCATACAACAAACACTTAAAATTTTATACATCGTAAACAGTTACGCAATAAATTAAAAAATCTAATTTCTAATTATCCCATCCCCACTTAGAATCATTCAATTTATTGTTTATGAAAGAATATTAGAAAAAGGGGGGAAGCAAGATATTACTACAATTTGAAAAAGCAATAAGAAAAATCCCCCTTTTTTTTAAACCAAAATTTATTTTTGAGATTTTTTTTTCTAACATCAAATCCAAAGTTGAAGATGCCATTCTGAACCAATAATTAAAAAATTTTTTGATTAGAAAGCATTTTTTTCTCCTCAAAATATGAACTTTTTAAAAAACAATAACAAATTAACTATGCATAGAATTTATAAAAATAGCATGCAAAAGAAAAGATTTTTTTTGTTATCAATACTTAACCTAATTATAATACAATAATGCTGAATGATGCACTATAATGAAGCTGAAACCAATCATAAAATAGCACTCAATAATCCAGATTACCATCATTCAATGCATGAAATAATCTACAAACTTAATGGTTTTCAGATTACATCATGTATTTGCATATAGTATAACAGATTTTTTTAACTGCAAACTTTCCCAAAGCATAGTGGAAGTAGCTTAGCAGAGTCATTTCATGTTAACATATAATGCATAGCTACCATGAATTGCATATGGGCCAAGAAAGAACCATATATGTATATTAGTATTTACCATACTACATATCAAAACAACTATCCAGCTTAATAAAAATTGCATGCAATGAATTCCATTAAAAAAAGATCTCCCCTCCCCATCCCATTTTCATAATTTCGTATATTTAATTAAACAGAATGGCTATGTAGAAAATGTTACATACTTTTTGGGCAATATCTGCAGAATCACAGCGCACTTGTGGTTTTTTACAAAGAGGTTCGATGGATGTACTTCTGGAATGTCTTCTACTTCCTGAGTCACTGGGAACCGTGATAGAACCTGTGGCATTATCAGCTTTCATTATAAGTTGTAAATAATGTCTGGCTTCACCAATCACGCCAGCATCTGAATATACATATGAACACTTAAACAAATCAGTGAAAGGAACTTTTAGCACCACACTACTTGATGACGGCATGCCACTACTGAGGAAATATACATGTTCGTTTGATATTAGCGCATGCAGATCTTCAGATCCGGATTGTATTTGTTCTTTAGCAATAAACCTAAAAAGGAAATGCATTTATAAATGTGTGTTTGTATGGATATACTTTTATGTCAAATTAACATAATGAATCGATACAAAAAAAAAAGAAGAAAGCACGTGACACACATGTATAAGGTTGGCAACTTTTTATTTTATGCGTAAGTATATAATTCCAAGACTGATTACCATTCATTCTTGCCCAAATGAACGTTTTCTATTTTTTAGAGAAATATTGCAAAATAAATCTTTGACAGAACTCTCCAGCTTCTACAAAAGCATACCCCCCCCCCCCACTATGCAAAATAGTCTATATTTATTACACTGATATGTCAGAAAAACTGGTACACCAATCTAAAATCGTGTAGAGCTTCCACGAGCATACATATGTGCCACGAAACGGCGTGATATGGATTCAACCATTTTGCGAAGATATTCTGTAGACAGTTCACACCAAAATTTCCGCAGGGCAGTCCATAAAGTCATGAGAGTGCCAGATGGTAGAGATCTCCTAAGGACAGACTTGGCAAAACATCTCAGATATGCTCGATAATGTTCATGCCAGGAGAATTAGGTCTCCAAGAGATGGAACGAAATTCAGAAGAGTGCTCCTCAAGCCATTCGGTAAATACTGTAGAGTTGAAGGGTGGTGCATTATCCTGTTGGAATTGTCCACGTCTGTCGGAAGGCACACGGGGCATGAATGGATGTAGGGGGTTATAAAATTGTTAACGTACCTCTGATCTATCATGGTCAAGTCTAGACGTATCAACGGTCCCATTTCATACCAATTGTGAAAGCCCCATAATATCACAGAGCTTCCACCAGTGTGAACAGTTCCTTGTAGACATGAGAGAACAATGGATTCATAGGGTTTTCTCCTCTTTCGTACACTGCCATCCTCTTGTTAGAATTAGAAACGTGATTCGTCAAACCAAACAACGTTTTTCCAATAATTAAGAGTCTAACGACGATGTTGGCGAATCGAGATAAGATGGAGAACTATCTACCGTCGAAACAACAATGGTTCACGAGATGGTCCACTACTGCGAAAGCCCATATCATTTAGGGCACGTTGCTTACGCAGACATTTGTTGGTGGGTCTTTATTCAAATACGCAGTTCTCTGAGGAAGTTTTGAACGTCTATCTCGTATAACGATTCTTATCAGCTGTCGATGATCCCGTTCGGTCAAGGTCTTTTTCCAGTCGTTCCACCGTCGGAGATTGGAGGTTTTACCGGAAACCTAATATTCGTGCTACATCCTTGAAATGGTGGTGCGCGAAAATTCAAATTTCTACGCTACTTCGGAAATGTTGCGCCTCATCTATCGTGCTCCGATGACACGTCTCCGTTTAAAATCACTTCAATCTTGATAGCCTGCCATTGTAACAGCAAGAATCGATGTAAAAATCTTCTGAGACCAGGCCCTGACTAAGGCAGGGACATACGGGGCAGTTGCCATGGACCCCTACATAATTGGGGCCTCCCAAATCGAATAAAAATATTATTTTACGTTATAATGAAACTGTTTCATTACTAAAGTAGTAAAGCAGAGGGGGCCCCCAAGTAGTTTTTGCCCTTGGCCCCAACTAGGCTAAGTCGGGCCCTACCTGAGACACCTGTTGTCTTATGTACGCACTGTCGACCGAATCGCGTAGCGCTGATTATTGAACAATACTATTATTTGCATACGACCTACTGTAACAGTTTTTCTGGCTCTTCAGCGTATATAACTATTTTATTTCTGTATGTGCTTTAGTTAGCGAGGCATTTTAAGAACAATGTAAAATACCTGATAGAAGGCACATTTAAGAACACTGTAAGATACAGCTGATAGTAGAAGTAATGCGGAAAAAGAACGTACTAGTTTTGCCTGTATATTAAGGAAAACTGCTAACGATATTAAGAATATAAAAATATATCAATACTAGAATACCAGTTAATTAATTTGAATTTAGTTAAGTTGTTGACTTCAGTTCAAGTTGGACATTTCGGTTTCTGACAAGATTTAGAACAATGGTAGTATGTCTTTAGAATAGTCATTCATTAAAGTTCTAAAGCACAATAGTTAACTAATTTTAAGAAAATGGTTTTCAAACTTCAGTATAGCTTATATATTGATAATGTGCCATTGTCGCTGAGTGTCCAGGCATTGCACTCGCTAAGGGATTGACTTGACATTCTCGAGACCTAAATTCGGTCTTGCGTTTCTGTTTTTAAAAATTTGTTTTCTTTCAAAAATATTTTAAATTAATTTAAATATTTACGAATAGTTTTAATTAATATGTTTTTCATTTTTAATGAAAACATAAATATAAATTTATATATGCTTTAAAAATATTTAAATTTATAATATAAAGATGGTTTAAATTAGTATATTACTCATTTTTTTTTGTAAGCAATTTTTTTTTTGCCCCATTTTGGGCAACTGGCCCTTACCCGGGTGTAGAAGACATAAAAAAACTACTTACAGCTCACTGTAATTTCTGTCATTTAAATTGTACAGAAATTCTTGACCCAAAGCTTGTTGGAATGAATATCGTGGAAGTAAACCTCCAGAGCCAACGCATATACGTGGTGGTCGAGTGCGTATAAGGACAGAATGTGAGCTGCCTTTGCTGGTATCTCTCATAGCACTTGCAGCTCCAGATGCAAAATCAAGGAAGCCAACAGCTGGTTTTGCTACAGTACCAACAATACCTTTACCAAGACCCGAAAAAAATCCCTAAAAAATTAAAATTAAATATTACTAGCAAATTTATGCACATACAGTTTAATTTATAGAAAAGCAAAACATCTTACAATAAGAATTTAGTTTTGATTTTCTATAGCATCTGAAAATCTTGCATTCAGTGTAATATTTGGTACTTACGTATTAGACTGTCGACGCCAATGGCTTAGCAACTCATTGGCGACGCCTTCAAATTTGGCAATAAACCATTGACGCCAGCGAAACCAACAGAATGGTGGACAAAGTTAAGATTTGAGCAATTTTTAAAATAATGGCGGTGTTTTTTTTTGCCATTATTGGCGGTTTAGCAACTCATTAGCGACACCTTCAAATTTGGCGATAGAGATCGACGGTCTAATACGTAAGTAACTAATATTTTCCATTTTTTTGTGTCCTGCTTTATTTTAACGTATAAATAATTCAAAGTAACGAAGGATAATTGCAACTGTAAACGTCAAACATTAGATTGAATATTCCAAAATCTTTTAATTATTACTTCGGGACTTATTTCTTCTTTTTTTTCGAAGTCGCAATAAAAGCTCTTAGCTAATATAAACGGTGTTAGTAGTTTACATATCTCTGAGCTAAATTCAATGTTCTGCAAAATATTTGATTTTAGAGTAATCCTGAGGATCCATCCAATCCCCAAAACACTCTCCAGCGAATTTCAAGGTTTTGCATTCTTTAGGGTGGGTCGAGTGGTCGAAGGGTAGATCAAAAGCAATTCCAAGAATACACGATGAGAGTCTTTAGAATGTGTAAGATTAATAACTAATTTATAGAATTATAAAGAAGTATTTAAATAAAATAACTGAAAATCAAAAAAATGTACCTGAACTCCTTCTTGAACAGCTCCTTCATAAGTCTGAGTGAAAACACTAGTTACACCACCAATGAGGCCAAAACCTAATCCTTTAAGACCAGCCATTAGATGATCATTACCTCTTGCTGCACTCTGTTGACGAATTTGTTTTCGGATCTTTTGATGTTTGTCATCCATAGTCACAACTCCAAGGCCATCTGACATGCTACTTGTCAATTTAGCAGCAGAATCCGAAATGCCATGGGTGACATTTTTTATTAAGCCACCGACACTACCTTCATGTATGAGTTTTGAAATTCCATCAGAAACATCATTCATTAGTCCTAATGGATTTCCCAAGAAATCAACAGCTCCAAGAATTTTAACAGCTTCACTTTTTAATTCTTCTTTATAATGCTCAATGATACTATCAATAAGAAATCCTGCAGTCTCAAAAGGATGAACTCGAACAAATGCATCAAGTTCGATTGTGGCATCTTCAAATTTTATTAGAGTCAGTCTCATTTTCTTTTTAACTTGGAGAAGATCCAAGGCGAGATTACTACTTGTTAGAACACTCAATTTTATTTGTTGCAAAACTAACTTCAAAGTACTAAAATAGTATCGCTTTTCATAGGCCATAGATTTTGTGATGCTTCTCTGAGACTGGTTGCCATCCCTTTCATCAGTTCTTTCTCCTTCATTTTCAGACTGGTCATATCCAAAAAATTGGAACAATTTTAAAAGATGTTTCTCTTCCAATTGTATTGTTAAGTTTTTCATTGTCACAATTAAGTGCTTAAATATTTCAGCATTAATAACAGGGGTACATATTCTTTGAATTGTGAAATGTAAAGCTGGAAGATGTCTCTGTTCGTCAGACATACTTTGTTCCGTAACGTACAACATGACTGGCTTCTCAGCATCTCGGAGCTGATTATCAACTTGGATATCTTTTATGCTTCCATCTAATGAATGATATGAAGATGCTTTGTTGTATTCCACCATGATATTATGAAGCCAAATATATACAAGTTCTTCACACGAGAAATTGACTAAGGAAATCCCAAGACCTCTTGGCAACTGTAAACTAATCTGCATTTCAATATCCTCAAATCCATTATTGGATTGTTGACTGCTGTTGCTATTAGGGGAATGGTCAGATGACTCAATGTCACTAGGTTTATTATGAAGATTTTCTTCAACTACAACCCAATCAGATGAAGGTGATGATCGACTCATTATTTGTTTTCTCTTGATATCAGTTATTTGGAGAACTCTCGTAGGTCCATCAGGTATAACTTTAACAGTAAGTACGCCAGATCCACCTCTAAGCTTTTTACGCGATATAGCTTGCTCTATTGGAATACCATTATCTAAAGTCACAAAACTTACTGGCATTGCTGGTCCAAGAACAACGTCCGTTCCTCGTCTCATACCTTTAAAACCATCTCTTGATTGAACATACATATTTGGGTAGCCACAGCACAGACGACCATCAGATGTGAATTTCCAAGTTTGAGTATGCTTTCTTCGTGGATCTGGTTTTCTAAGAATAAGATTGGTATATTCACCAGGTTGTGGTCCAAGATCGGCAATATCTAGTACCATTGTTTTAGTATTATTAGCAGTATTTGGTTTATGAGGATCTCTAGGAGGACTAGAACCTTCATGCTGCAGCATGCCTGTGCTGGTCATTCGCCACAATTGTGATCGTTTTCCAGCTTCTCTTTTGTTTATTACTATTTTATTAGCATAAGGTACATCAAGGACGTATTCTTTATTAGTTAGATTTGAGGGTACAGAAGATATACTGTCTTCTGAGAATGTACCAGTAAAAATAATATATATAAAATTTTCATAAAATAACTGACTACCTTCTCTGAAAATATTCATGTTATATGTAGCAGCAGATCCTCCAGGAGCACAGAGAGTTATATAAGGAGGGAGTGTAGGCTCATCAAAAGCATATGGAACAGATGTGTGTGCTCTGATTGAAGTCTTCAGTCTCTCTTGTTCAACATTAGTTTGGTAATAAGTAATGGAAACTTCGGAATGATTATCAATGCGGAAAGGGGGTGGCAATCTGTCAGCATCAGTAAAAACAATGAAAAACGTAGCACCCTGCAATATTATTTCGACACGAAGAAAATTTGATTTGCCGTGACCATCCCTCATATTTATATGAAATGATTTAATGTTATCAATAGGGAAACCGCCTGACCAATGGCAGTCTTCAATATCTGGTTGGCGAACACAAAGCAAATTATCCAAATCAATGCGTGGCCAATGGAAAGGTAGACTAGAATTGGACATAGCAGACAGAACAAAATTTCTATTATCTTTTGTAGCAAACAACTGACAAAATTCAAGTTTATGACTGGAACTATTGTCTAGATAATATCGAGGTGATAAAGTTACAATATGAGTATCCCCATATTTTCCTTTTCCTGCACGGACATCAATACCTATGTTATAGACTAGATCTGGTCTTGAATCTTTTCTCATTATATGTAATCTGCGAACTCTAATACCTTTCTCTAAAGAAAATCGCATACACCATTGTGGGACTCCATCAACATGAAGAGATCGGCCAACTCTCATATTACACATAGTACTAGAATCATGATCAGGAAAGGAAAACAAAAGGGGAGCCATACATCGTGCGAGTTCATGCTCTTCAAATTGGCCAGCAGCCTCTATCTGTGTCCCTTCTTGTTTAAAAACAAGTGGAAGACCTGTTCTGTTGACAAGCCAGAAGGGAGCACTTACAAATAATTTCAAACCACCACCAGGCAAATATTGAACTTTTAATTGTAGCATAAGCATTCTATCTTGATTGTCCCGTAGCTCAATTCTAGATGGAAAATGCCGTGAAGAAGATGATAAAGGTAAGTCTTTGCATCGTTTGAAGTTTTCCAAAAAGAATTTTATATAGAATTGCTCAGAAATATCTATGCTGTGGACAGACTTTCTTTTTCCTGGTTTCACAAAACCTGACAAGTTAGTATCTTTCAAGTAAAAATGGAGTTCATAAGGTAAAAGATTCACAACTTCTAAACAAGGTACGAAATAAATTCTATGAGCAGGAGGAGTCCTGTTGTGTATACTGTCAACAGCACTAGAAAAAAAATTAATCTCTTTTTCAGATGGAAATCTCCGTCTTCTTGTTAGAACTAAAAATTTGTAAAATGTCGAAGTTTTCTGAATAGAATTACATTTCCTTAAACCGCCTTGAACCTCACCTGGTTTTTTGACATCATTCCAATGAATAACATGATTGCAGAAAGCTACAAACTTGTCTACAGGTCGAGCCCATAACTGAGCATATACAAAATGCAATGGCACAGGTAATGTTTGTTGCGGTACTAAATACATGGTCATGCTTTTCAGTCCGAATTGCAAAGTAGAGTTCTCCAGTTTTAGTTCAATAGCGTCTTCCAGTTTATTAGAAACTAATAGAGATGACTGTACAGTGATAAGTTTTCGAGCACTACCTTCTAGGGCAACGACAAAAACAATTCTTGCTGGTAATCTCTCAGTATAAGCGGATGCTACATGACTTTGTGGAGAAGCATGCCGAAAATAAGTACCAACCCTATCAACAGATACAGGGGCAGCTGGGTGCCATCCTTCTGCTTTTACTATAATCTGGTGAAGTTTCATAGAATGAGAATCTTTGTGACGAATTTTTGAACGACTTTCGAATGGGACTGGTACTAGATTCCCGGCTGGCACTTCTGTCCACGAGAGAGAGAATTTACTATTTTGAGCTGGCAAGTTATCATTCTCTAAATCAAGAGATTGCTGCTTGACTGATGTTATTTGTGTAGCAAACCATATTTTACTTCCAGTATCGTTTTTCAACGCAAAAGGCATAAATGGAAGTCGTCTTCTATAACAGCCAGGGCTGTTCATATCTGTAGGCATGGATTCTTTATTTCTATTGTTTATGTTCAAATATTCTTCAGTCCAATTCTTTTTCACTGTTTGAAAAAGTTCGATCAGAGAAGTAGTGACATTGAAGTTTATGGAATCAGGTGATGAAATGTTAAACATAACTTTCTTCCCATCTTTAGACTGCATAGGTTGAATCTTCCATTTCACCGAACATTTCCATGGTTCAATGGCAGGTTCCCAGCCTGATAATGCACGATTATAATATTCAGCACTGAAGCTGAAGTTGCCATATCCCTCTGGAGAATTAAAAAACTTTTGAACAAACTGTACTTCTGAAAGACTTAATTCCACAACTGGCACATCAGCATCTCTACAATCATCAATGATGCATAAACTAAAAGATGTTAGCCTGATTTCTGCTGAGATTACATTAATCATTCTCCTCTTTATTGAAGAAGTGTCATCGTATTTTACAGGACTGGTTGAGGGATCAACAGGTGTTGCATGCTGAGTTAACCATAAGGCAGCATCGTTAATATTTCCTTTGCAAATTTCTAACGCTTTCTGGCAATCTGGTGCTGAAAATCCCAGTGCTATTAAACAATCGATACTAGGAGAGCTAGTCATAGCACCAGGTAACGAAGACACAAGGGCAGCAGGCTTACTATAAAAGGCAATTTGGCGTTTAATTGAATCAAAAATTTTTAAAAACATAGTGATATCGTAATAAGATAAGCGAAGGTTTAGATTTACAGCAGAGATCTCAAGAACATGTTGTATATCAGAAGTTTCAAGCTGAATAATAGGCGAATTTGTTTTACTAAGAATTTCTATGCTTACACTTAAAGGATCTATAATTGACAGAGCAGTGTCATCTTCTACTCCTAATATGCAAGAAAACACTTCAAGATTCTGCAAGCTGCAAGACAGAGGTTTTTCTTGATAATCTGGTTTCCAAGTAAAAACAGCTGTTGCTTTTAAAATTACAGCATTACTATCCCACATCGAGGTGTCTTCTACAACAACAAATTCTGAATCAGTTACATTGATTTTCATTTCAAAATTTCCTTGAGTTTTATTTAAATTTCTGTTAATATTAGATTCCTTTTGTTGATGATCAGCAATTTCTTTTTGGGGTGTAGTATTACTGGGTACAGTAAGGAAATCTAACACTGATCCCAAAAATTCAAAAACGCCCATCATTCTCATATTATTCAGCAATACAGTAAACCTAGTAAAATCATTAGTGATTCGATAATGAACTTCAGCTTGTAAAGTGGATCCATTATTATCATTTGTATTTGTTGGTTGTAATACTTTTGTGAAAACATTTGGACGATTATTTACAGGTGCATCTTTATATCTAATATCTAACACTTGTATTTTGTTGGACACCAAATCAATGTCACGACTATTGTCAGAGTATGCTTCATATGATAGACGAGATTTAATAAAGTCAAATTTTGCTAATGAGCACTCACTAGGTTTATTTACAATGCCATCATTTCTAATAAGTTCCAAAGAAACATTTACTAAATCCATATGGATTGCCATAGTTGTCCAGGCCTTCTCGTCAGTATCCATTAAAAGGAATTGTTCACTTTCAGTGTTTGGATCAAAAGAAAATTCTTCCAGAGGCTCACCCAAATTTTGATTAAGTACACCAAAAATGAGCTTATACTGTTTTCTATCCAATGTTACATACACAGACGAAACAACCCCTTCAACAGTCCAATCAGGTGCTAAATGACTAGTAGCAGAATCCAAATTCCTTTCCACTTGCACCTGAAGCATGAATTTTTGCTGAAGCAAATCATTCCCTTGTTTCCTGATAATGAAAGAAGGAAAAATAAGATCTCTGGAATCTGGCGATGAAATATTTCTACCTCTTTTTTTGCTCTTATTACAAGGTATATGGACAGCTGAATACAAATCCATGTCTGCCAATTCAACATTGATTACATCTAAAAGACATTCATTTTGTTGAAATAATGATTTTGGAATGTCTGCAGAATCCCTACTTTTTGTTCGTTTGAGCTTCTTATGAGCTGGAGGTTTGGAATCATCATTCTTTTCATTATAAATAATGGTGCCTTCACTTCCGTAAGGCAGAAAAGTGTTGCAAACAGTAATTTGTCCCAAATCAGCAACAAGCACATCTGTCATTGATGCACTTTGTGGTATTGCTATCACAGGAGATCCAGCTGAAATGTCCAGTTTTATTCGAGATCCTCTTGTATTTTCTGGATTCACATCTGCACCAGAAGCAGCCAAACGGATTCTTCTGATAAGTTCTTGCATTTCGTTAAAATGCCGGAAAAATGTGGTGACTTCAGTTAAAAACCGTTGGGTATGAACATATTGTACTGAGCTCATTTGACATTTAACGCTCATATCAAAATCATTCTGCTCGGTAGGAGAGGTGTTACAATATTTGAACACATCAAAATGTAATGCCTCACTTCCAGTTGTGATAAATTTTTCCGGATACAAATAACCATGTGGTGATAAATCACTCACAGATATTCTACCAAGTGTACCTTTAATTGTATAATTTGACTCTTGAAAAGACATTTCTGATATGTAGTTGGAAATATTAGCACTAGCAAGCTTATATTCTGGTTTATTAAGAACCACAGTCAAACTCCTTATTTTTAACCTGATTTCAGAATTTGATGCTTCTTTAGGTAATTCATTTTCAATTTTTCGTCCACTCTTCATAACTAAATTACTCCTATCTAAAACCGTTTTTTCGATTTCATCGCCTCCAGAGCTAAAGAAATCAATAACCATGACCCAAGTTTGCAAATTAAGGATTATATCTAAACTATTAAAATCTATATCAATATATTGACTAATTTTTTTGTATTTTGTGGCAAAATAAGGTGACTTTTTGTCAATAAGGCTAACATTAATAGATACCAAAGCATCTGAAATAGGACTTTTAATATCATTTGAAGCAGTAGGTGAAGGTGGAGGAGTTGATGGATAATTCTCTTCAGTTTTTGATCGTGATCTTTGAATTGTGCGAGTACCAGATAGTTTTCTTCCAGAATTAAGAGAAAACATATTTTGTGTGCCCAGTCTATCGGGCAGTGAAACGGAAGAAATATTAGAAAATACTAAAGTTGCCTCAGTAAGACTTGGGCATGATGTTGAAATGAAATTTGACTTTGGTGGTACTGGGTAAGCAAAGCTTTTAGTTTTAGTTTGATTCACAGAACTCATCAAGTAACAATGGTTTGAAACCTCATTATTTCGCAAATCTTCCATAAGAAGTGAATGAAGCGTAACCTGAAGTGTGGCTTCATGCATCTTGTCCATTTGATACTCGAGCAAAAACTCTTGAAATGTAATGCTCACAATGCCTTCTTCTCTATCTGTGAGATCATCTCGCAGTTCTGTTATTAGATCAGGCAACTCGAATGAAACCTTGACTGAATTTTGTAGTTCAGAAACTGTCTGAGATGCATCAGGTTTGATTTTCAACAATGACAGCTCATCACATGTTTCCAAAGTACTGACAAAAGTTGATTGCTTCATATCACTAGCAACACTTGTATCTGCAGTGTATGTTAGATTATCTAGAACCTTTACCATCTGACGAAATTGATGTTTAGTCAAAACTACTCGTAAAGGATTGACAACTTTACCTCTTATTTCAACTTGGTTTAAATCAGAATTCTGTTCATAATGAATGCTACTGTTAGCATCAAGAATAGAAGGCACCATTTCAGAAGCAATATCATATTTATGAGAACTAAAAATTATTTCTAGAACAGTATCATGGATTATAAGTTGATTTTTATCATCACAGGCATAAAGATCCTTACTGGAGAGACTAGGCAAAATGACAGTTTCGGATGAACTTTTAAGACTTGTTGACACTTGGGCTTTCTGTTCCACATTTACAAAATGCATATTCATGTCCCTAACTTCAATAAATACAGTATTGTCTTTGTTCAACTCAGTAAGGTCAATAGAAAATTGTTGGCTACTTAATAGTCCAGTTATACCTTTCTGAATGGCAATACGACCCAGGTGAGCCACTAGGACTTGAGGACTTTGAGGTGATGATGGAAATGCCACAACAGGAGTTTGTAATAAGACATCAAGTTTCAAATCAACTGTAACATCTTCGGCATCTGTGTTTAAGAAAACTAAGTCATCAGCAATATCATCTGTACTTTCAAATCGAGATCTCATCATGACTTCAGGATTATTCCCATGCAAAGATGCACTGATTGATCCTGTCCTTTTGGAAACAATTCCTTTAGCCACTTCAGTAGCAGCACTTTTAATAGAGCTTGCCAACGAACTCATGTAAGCTTTAAACTCGGTTGCACAAGATGACAGCTCATATAATAAACGAGGTGAATGTGTGTAACACAGAGATGCCATTCTCAAATTAACATTAAGATATCCTTGCTGTTTAAATGAATCTTTGGCAAATTTTGGAAGATCTTGTGGACTTCCCATTTCACCTTGAGTTTCAGCTTTATCTCCTCTAGTGATTGCAAACGTCAAAGCATAATGAGGTTCTGATGGAGAAGATTGATTAAGAGGCTTATACATTCCTTCTTCTAATATATTTAACAAATCAACAGGTTGAACTGTTAGTGGATCATAACCAATGCTGATAATTTTTTGATGCTTTGTATTTTCAGTGATCAGATCAAGAACCTGAAGACCACCTAGGGAACCTTGAATTTCAATAACAGATCCTGTAATAAAAATCAATGCATGTGAAATCAGAAATTCTTATGGATGTATATTATAATAAATAAATTAATAAAAAGAAAAAACTCTAAATAAAGGCAAGCAACCTTTTTTTAAGAGACAAAAAATTAAAACTTTAAAAAATTGTTTTTTATATTCATTATTACAGCAGCAGTAGCATATTTTCAAATTAAAAATATAATTTCTTATTTGAATTTTTTTATACATCCATCAATAATAAGGGAAAATGTGTGTCTGTTAATGCTCAAGAAGTAAGATAATTTGCCCTAAAGCTACTAAATATGTCTCAAATATATTATAAGGTATGGATGAATATTTTTTTTAAAAAAAATATCTAAATTAGAATTGTATTTGATTAAAAATTAAATGAGATTTTGGTGTTGGCAGCAATAATTTAATGAGATTTGGTTGCAATAATTTTAGAAAATGTTACAGAACAGAAAATACTTTTATTCCATTTTAAAGCTGATTTTTTCTTCTTACAAAGCCACAAAATTAGTTTTTACCTGAGTTTTGATTAAAAATTTTTTGAAGTCTTTGCAATTTCAAAAACAATTTTTATTAAACATTATGTTAACATATAATTTGAAAGAGATTACCCATTCAAAACAGATGTTAACTATTAAAATAACACAATTTTAGCGTCTGTCATAATCCAAAGCTCAAAAATATTTTATCTGTGGAATCCTGAATATCATATTGTGTATGAGATTTAAATGAATTTAAATCCATACATAACAAGTCTCTTCTTAAAATTCTCAACAACAAAAACAAAAAAAACTGTATGTAATCAAAAGATAGATTATATTTATATATTAAATAATTTTCAGCTATATTTCTATTGACACTATGATGTTACGGAATTTATCTCAATAAGAAAAGTTCAAGTGCACTATAAAAACAGTAGGTGTAAAACTTTAAAAAATATTATAGCTTTAACATCTATAAATAAAAACAGAAGTAGTTAGAATCAAGTATCACATTACTGTTATCTGTGTTGTATCATTAGGGTTCAAGGGTCAATGAAGCAGAAAATGGAAAAGATAAATAAAAATAGCTTTACACTAATATATATTTTAAATATTTATAATACAAATTTATTTAATTTTGATATTAAAATTATGAAATAATAAAACAATGAAACAAGCATATTTTATAACTTTAACTTTATTTTTCACCATATATTAATATAATATGTAATGGAATATTAAAGAATGATTTTTAAACATGCCGTATATATATATATATATATATATATATATATATATATATAT
>JAOUZG010032691.1:719057-788166 GCA_026289955.1 Argiope argentata | reverse complement strand
GTGCTGAACATTTTTTCCTTCAACTTTATTTACAATTAAATCATAAATTTGCAATTTTTTTCTTGTTATCACAATTTTTTATTGACTGTTTTTAACAACATATTGCTACAAAGCTGTAATTTTGCTTAATAACAATCATTTTACAACCAGCACTATTGTGTGTTGAGTAGGTGCCGCATTAATGATATCAGAGCTAGGTGACAAAATGGTTAGTACTAGAAAGTTCAAAAATTTTCCTGATCTATCCAATAGAAACCAACATGTATCCTGATTGGCCTAGAAGATTCTTGGCCTTGCCTCCAGGGAGCTATAAATGGCTGGCAGATTCAAGCTAAATTGATTACCAAAATTACAGAAACAAATTGAAATTCGCTCTGTTAAATCCTTAAGTCATGGTAGTATATCAAAAGCAATAGCCTTTAACAGCCACATCATTAAGGAGATAGACCTTTTCTCTAAAGGTCGGGTGCTCCGACAATCCTTTTAATGAAGATGAAGATGAAGCTAAATTGATTCTGAACTAAGCTAGCCAAGAAAACTGACAACAAAGAAGAGAAGAAACTCATAATTCTAAACGCTTTCAACCGCTGAGTCTCACCAACTTTTTATCAATCTAACTGTCTAAACTCTCGTTCAAGATTGGTCCACTACAAACAATAGTCTATCCAACTCTCTCACCCGAAATCTGTTGAAAACCACTGTACCACCCACCACCTTCTCCACAGAAGAGGTCCCACTTGAATGGTCACCTCCTCCCCTACAGCTCTAGTTTCTCAGCTGTACTAGACTGGTTTCAGTCAAGCTTTGGTAGTCACGAAGATAACATCCAGCATGCTCCTCCGGAGATGATAAAAGCAACATACTGACCATAA
This sequence comes from Argiope argentata, assembly GCA_026289955.1. Taxonomy (NCBI): domain Eukaryota; kingdom Metazoa; phylum Arthropoda; class Arachnida; order Araneae; family Araneidae; genus Argiope; species Argiope argentata. Next base: position 787,294 of record JAOUZG010032691.1, on the reverse strand, counting down.
AGCGCTATTCATTTTGTCATTGCCGGAGATAAGCACCTGCCGGGGCTAGGTACCCCATCAACCCAACTCATATACTGAATTGATTTTGAATTGAATGGTATAGCCATTGAATTGAGCTTGAGAAGACAAGCGAGAAGTCTTTGAGAGCATACCCCAGAAATGACAAAAGGTCAGCGTTGAGTTATAGTTCAAGTGAGTGCTGAACTGCTGCATGTTGAGTCATGTTGTCTAATGTGGAGGCAGTGATGTATAGTGTGTGGTGATGAATCAGCAGCTAAAGCGAGGAGACAGTGATAAGTTCAGCCATCTGGATAGACCTTAGATTCCACTCCTTCTGAATTCTGTCTGTGCTTTAAGAGCTGTGGACAATTATTACTTGTGAGCTACTGTCTGCTGTAGTGAGCTGTTCTGTGTTTGTCTCGGCTATACATATTTGTTGCTTGTGTATTCGTCATCTTTGTGTTGGAGTCTTCGTGTGTAAATAAACGTCATTGTTGTTTTTACTACTGATTATGTCTACAAATCACACTAAATGCCCACCATAAAAGAAACAAACATGCTGGTGAGAATTTTTTTCATAACAATACTGCTGTAACAGTACATCACTGCTGCTGCAAAATAATACGAGATTGAATTGGAATTATAAATAACTATTATTTTCAATGAACTAATTAGTCATCACAAAAGGGAGGAATTATTTTAATAAAGAACGAAATGTCAAATTAATTAAAAAATTACCAATAGTAGCTTGAATTCTAGCCCCAGAAACAGTGGCAGTAGCAACTTTTTGTCCTAAAGTGCTATGCTTTTGGCTTACAGCTCTTAATAGAAGTATATTCAGACGATGGAAATCAAATGTTATTTCAGTTCTAGATATGTATTTCTTGGATGAACCCTACAAATAAAAACAATTCAATTCATACTCAAGCAAATATCTATGAGAAGCTGATAAACAGGAATAAAATTTTAAAAAGATAAAAGACTTATTTACTTCTTTTTCACTAATCAATTTGTTCAATTCCTCAACAGGAGACAATTTTCCATTCACAGACTTCCGAGTTCGCTCCAAAGCTATGCGCTTTACAAAATCTACAAGTTCAACAATGGTTTCTTGATTTGCTAAAAATAAAGAAAATTACATAAATAATTTAATTTACAAAATATACAGAAGAATATCAACATAGTTTGATATATTTATAAGATAAAATAATATTTTCCATTCAAATTTCTTAATATAAACATATGGCATAAATATAAAGAGAATGAAGCTAGTGTGTATTTTACTTTATCAATGTGAAGATTAACGTCAAAATTACTGAGGTCTAATCTTATTAATGTGATTCAGGGATAAGGGTGAAATTTGACAATTATGAGTATATAATGTATGCCAACCAAAAAATATATTATTTTGGAATAAACAATTGAAAGAAAATTTATCTATCCCCAGAATTATTCTATGTTTAATGTAAAATCGACTGAGGTTCCAATCTCTTCCAAAATTGTAGAACTAATATAATTGTAACTAGGTATAAAGATGAAGTGGTTCCAAAAATTAAATCCCCAAGAAATATAAAATGTTAAAAAATAAATGATGTGCTCGAAACCCAAATAAAAAAAATATATTATGTTTTCTGTTAAAATACTAACATGCCACTAGGAAAGAAAGGAAAAATAATTAAGAAAAGTACTATATAAGATTTAATAAGTCAGTATAATAATTACCTATAACATCCAAATTATTAAACTGTACTGTTCCAATTTGAAGAACTTCAGTAACATCAGCCTCTGTTGCTGGAGACTCTATCCAACTGAACTCCATGGTAATCAGTGCATCAGAAGCATATTGCTCGGTTTTTGGAACACTCAATGAGGAAAACCATTTTCTAGAAGGCTCAGCTTTAAAAAACAATTATTGTAATTATTATAAGAATGCACAAATTTCACCAAATAAGATGTCTATAAAAAATTATTATTATATTTATACCTGTTTTTGAAGAGCTTTTTAAGGTACTAAGAGCTGCAGACAGGGCTGCTGGAGGTGTTGGTGCAGATTTCCCTATTTGAGGGGAACTAATAGGATCTGGACTTGCAGGAGATGCAGGCGAATTTGGTTCACTGTCCCTCAAACTACCACTTGTGCTATCCATACTAAAGTAATAAAATAATTAAGATTCACAGCAATTAGAATTTATCAGTCCAACAAAAATATAATACATCAAAATTAAACTTTTTGAACTAACAATTTTTTCCCCTTTTTCTAGTAAGACACTAGCTACCAATTAGTATTTTGACACCTATGCATAAGAGGATATCTGCAGTCCTATTTGCATTATGTCTTCTGTATTTATACAGCAATGATATTAGTTGCATGCAAGCTGCCACGAAATTCTAAGCTGTCTGACTTCAAGAAATGTGTAATGGTTGGATATCACAGAAATGGTCGATCCTTAAAGGGCATATCTAGTGAGTTAAATGTTCCAAAATCGACAGTGGCTTTTATGATTAAGGAAGTGGAAAGTGAGTGCTGATTGTTGTAAAGTGCTTCAATCCAGCTGATCAACAAAACTAGGAGATAGATACTTATGAGAGCCATCCAAAGTAATTCAGAAAAACCAATGGTACACACACTTTGGTCCTGGTCAGTCAACAGTCCAGGATTCAAAGTACCCAAGACTGTTGTTTAGATAAATACTACATGAAGGACATAGTAGCTTGGTTTCCATGTTCATGCTGTTGCCCATAAGTCTCTGATCACAAAATTCAATCATGCTTCATAGTGGAGCTGGCACAAGGCATGCTGTAATTGAACTATAGATGAATTGAAACATGTTCTCTGAAGCGATGAATCAAAGTTCAATCTTTATAACTCGAATGGCACAATCTGGGTTTGACCTAACCCTTTGCCAGAATACATTCTGTATACAGTAAAATTTGGTGGATGTGGAATTATGGCCTGAGGTTTCTCGCGATATGAAATGGGGCCCTTGATTCTAATTAATGAGAAGCTAACACAGACTCCAACTCCAGTATTCTAAGCAAATATGTGCTTCTTACGCTGTGGTAATTTTACTAGATACTTCATTGTTGTTTTCAGGAAGACAATACCATTAGTCATGATATGGGGTCCACCATGGATTGGTAGGATTACAATGGGACCTGCTCAGATTCCAGACATGAATTCTATAGACGATCTTTAGAATGAGATGGATTGCCAAATTAACCATACAAAATTGGTGAAAGAATTTGCATATCTTCTTTAAGATGGTAAAAGAGAATTGCTACTGTTAATCATTCAAACATTTGTGGAAAACATACACTAAGGAGTAAAAAACTGCAATTGCCTCAAATGATGGCCGTACCAACAACTGAATATGACTAAATTGTGCTTATCTCCTTTTTCATAAGTGTCTAATTACTTATAGGTAAATAGAATATAATGGAAATATCAAATATCACTGACTGGAATCCTCTGCAATTAAACTTTAAAACCATTTGGATCCCAAATTTCTTAAAAAGATTAGTAATATCAGTAAAATATTTCAACTCATGAAATGAGGGAAAAATTATATTTTCATAGAAAGAAAGAAAGAAAAAAAAAGAAGAAAAAAAAACATTACAGAAGCAACCTAAATGCTTATAACACTGACCCCAAAAGAAAATTTTTTAGTATTAGTAGCAGCTCTGAAATTAAAAAAGACTGAGATAATATTTACTAAAACATTATGATTAAATATTTTCTTTAAAATTTCTTTCCAAAATAAGTTTTTACAATTTGACAAGATATACCCTAGTTTATCAAGTTAAAAGTGTGCATGTTATTTCAATCAATGAAACGTTTCATGGGAAAGAGTATAAAAAACTTATAGAGGCTTAAGAATTCCAGTAAAATTTAACCATCATCCAAATTAAATTGAATTATATAAAAATAAAAGCAAATGATTTGCTATTCTATTATTTTACCAGTAAAATATATCATTTTTCTACAAAACTATATCTGACTTTAAATTTTAAAATTACCACAACAAAAAATGTTAGAGATAAAATAATTTCAAATCAGATAAATGCATACAAAATATTTCTTTTTAACACATAACCCTCTCATTCCAAAGCTAATTTTAATTAGGTAATTCAGAATACTGAAATGCTTAGTTTTTTTTTCAAAATTAAGAAAATATCAGTCCCCCCCCCCCATCCTCAAATACTGTGATGACAATCCTGTTGTTAAAATGTTGTTAGACAAAGGCTGTATCCATTAGCTGAAAGCTATTGAGCAAATGCATACTTGGACATCCTTTGAGCATTCCTGGCCCTCCCTCTACAAAACTAATGTCCACGAGCCTCTTTAAGGAATAAAGTATGCCTTATGGGTATTCAATTAATGATATTAACAAAAAGAGAAGACATTTGACAATAATAATAAATTCATTCAAAAGACATTTGCATCCTTTTTGTATTGATAGAGTGGAGCATTCATAAAAGCACTACATTTATAATTATATACCTTAAATTATAAATTAATGCTTTATATTAATCTTCTTCAGGATTCATTTTATTAGACAACTTTAACAGTTAAAATTCAAAAACTTTTAAAAGTATTTATAATTATAGATACTTATGCACCATTATTTGTATAAAATGCTTTTATTTTTTTAATAATTTCAAAAGTGATTTCAGTCATATAAACCTATCACACTTTGTGCATTATACAAATAAGCATTCAAAAGATACAAAATTATAATTTGTTTTTTTGTTTCCAGCAAAACATATACAATTTTATAGCTTCTGGGGTTAATTTCTATAAAGTTTCAATTAAAAATCCCTTGAATGGGGCAATAAGTGATGGATCTAAAAAAAAAAATTAAATATCAATAATTTAGTTGTTTGAAAAATTCAAAAATTCCACCAAGTACATAAAATCTGAAATCTTACATTATGATTTCAGCACCTAAAAATTTCATAGTATCTTTATGAATATGGCTTCAATAAATTACCAAATTTTATAACATAATAAAGTTGAATGCGACACTATTAAATAAATTCCTATAATATTACCTCAGATGTTTATGTGAAGCAAGCAATAGTTCAAAATCTTGTCCATATGTCTGTAAAGCATCAACAAGAAGCAGGCTGTGTACACAAAGAGATAAAGAGACATCATGAGGATGTTTTGATAAGGTTGTCTTTACACCAGTTACCTGCAGTTCTGCAACACTGTGGCCTGTTAAAATATACACAAAAAAAATAATAAAAATTAAAATGAAATAAATTTTTAACATGTTTTAATTTAGCAAATATGATGATAATTAAGTTAAATATGATTATATTAAATTATACCAAAAATATTATTATCATTTAAATCATGCTAAAAAGATTTGATATGCATCTTTATTAATGACTAGCCGCCTTTGGCGACCAGTCGGTTCGCCGGTATTAATGTTCGCTAAAATTTTCATATAATATTTTATGTAACTGTGTCTCAAACAGGTTTTTCACCAAAATATTTTTAAACCAAACAAATTTTGATAATCATATAATTCATTTATAGTATTATTTTCTTCAGATGTTCTGTTCATTGTACTACACATCTTTCTCTTTCTATCTGAGCAATGATTGTCCTGGAATTGATATTTTACTTAAATGGTGGAGGGAAGGGTCTAAAATTCTACGCTTTTATAGAATAATGAGATTTAAATTTTCATAAATGTAAACACACTAAACAAATAAAGACACAGTTGGTTTTCAAGAGATGCGAAAGTTTAAAAACAGCTTGGAATATGCCGCGCACAGAGGAAATAATATTGAAACACACACATCCTTCTTTTCTTTTCTTTTTTTTTTTCTGTCTTTTTTGTCTTCACTAATTTTGTTTCTACAAACCCTATTTTCACTTTGTTATTCTTTTTTTTTCTTCCCTACCCAGACTTTATTTCGAGCAGGTATAGATTAAATATTCATACAGATTATTAATAAAAACAACTATTTTCTTTCTTTTTTTAAACATCCCGTTATCTATGAATAAAAACCAAATGACTTCGTGCATTTTTTCTAAACAAATGATAATTTATATTTCTGCTATCTTGCTCGGTGTGGGGGAAGGAAATGAAGATTTTTGGCGGGAAAGTAAGAAAAGTGTCGTTTTAACTATTTTCCTCGCAGTTTTTTTCATTTTTTTTTCTCCATAAGAACCATCCTCGGGTCTTAACGAAAATATTAAAATAAAAATTAGCCGAATCGGTCGAGCCGTTCTCTAGTTTTGCGCTTAGCAACGCATTTCGAGCTCCATTTTTATTATAATAGATATGAAAAATAACAATATACGGAATGTAGAATAGATAATAGATTTTTCTAGAAGATAGAATAATACAAACATTGCTATAAGCATAAATAATTTAAACACATGGTTTAAATGTTGTTTTGTACAATGTAACAATAACAGCAGCAAAAAATGAGAAATAATTGCAATTACTTTGGAGCAACAAACCTTCTAACATATGTTACTCCTATAAACCTATCTCCATGTGCTTTGTTAAGATTACTGAAAATTTGAGAATTAAGAAGGAATTCCAGAAAAAGCCACTAAAAATTACTAGATTAGGTAAGTTATAATAAAGAATTAAATTTGGCTAGATTAATCATATATTTATAAATAAAAAATTATTATAAATTATATTGAAAATTTTGAAAACTCAATTTTAATTAAACTTATTCTTAAAATATTGTGAATAATATCTTCTAATAGTTTGGCTTAAGTATTCAAAATAAAAGCTCACAATGATAAGTAAGGAGCTATTATTATAAATCAGAATACAGAAAGAAAAAAAAATGCACAGAATTTAACACATGTAGCAATCAAGAGCACCCATATTATGACTAAAATCAAATAACCTGATTGGAGGTAAAAAGGATTAGGTTAAGGAGATTATTTAATTACCTTAACCTAATCCTTTTTATTTAATTTCTTAATTAGATTACTTAATTTGATAAGTAATTTACAATAAATTATTCAGCAACAATACTAAATAGTAAGATTCCAAAGGTATTGGCATGGTAACAAGACATTATTGTAGAGTATTCTTAAATTATTAAGAATTCTTGTAAACTTCTGTAAGAAGTTTACAAGAATTCTTAATAATTTAATCACATATAAAACGAATAAAAATTACCTCGACTCTGGACATCAAAAGACATCTGGTCAATACAGAATTCCATGAGAAGTAATAAAGAGTTTTCATTCAGATCAGTATGACTTTCAGAAATTTCTTTTGATATTCTATAAGAATATAAACACATACTGTATTAAGGTACAGAGCATTTTTATTTCAACAATATTTCTCAAAAGGAATGAATTAAGATTAGATATTAAAAACCTTTTTGAGCCAGATATAGATAGTATAGCATTTAGTGACAATGACATTAAATAAAAATTTTATTATATAGCATGTATTTGAACAGAGAAACAAAATATGGTCAGATCTAAAAGCTTTGAAATTTTTTAAAACATTTTTAAAGCCATTAATCATTTCCATGTATTTCAAAATATTTAACATAAGTCAACATCAACTTTTATAACATTTATATAAATTCTTATTTTGTTTATTTATAATGATTTATTTAACATCTTGAAAGAAAAGTGATTATATCAATTAATATGATTTTTTTAAAAAAATCCACAGAATCCAGGCTTAAAGAATCCATAATAATTGTCAGGAGTATTACCATTTTAAGGATTTTAATTAATATAAAAAATAATATCAATATGGAGCTATGACCTACTATCGGTACACACTGCTTGATTAATCATTAAAGTGTAAAACTGTAGAAAGTCTATTTGGAAAAAGATATAATTTTAAAACTTGATCAGATAACAAAGAGCAGACCTAAGCCACTACTCCTATTCAAAATTCAGTGTCAAACTAGCATGGTTATATATGATCCAAAATAGATTTAATATTTATGAATCCATATTTAGGGAAATTGAGTCTTTGATACAGTGATTCATTGATTTTGGAACTCTGTCAAAATTTACTTGCATCAACTTCCTACAATAATGCAACTGCATTCAGAATTTTTGAAGAGATTTTTAAAAATATATATAAATAAATCTGTGACTATCAATAATTGATTCAAGATTTTAATGGATATTTTATTTTAATGATGAAAGAAAGAATCAACAATTATAATTTGTTTACAAAAAAAGTGAACTTATGCTAGGGAGTCAGTAAATATATTTACTTATATGTTAAAAGACTACATTAATTATTTATAAATTAATTATACACAAATGAATTTAAAAAAAAATTAAAAATACTCACAAACGTTTCTTTTCTTTAAAGCTCTTTTCATTAAAATGCTCTACCAAATCATATGAATTTACTTCTGAATAATACGATGCAGCTTTTCTCACAGATTTGTATCTTATAGGTGAATTAATAACATCAACACATGTCTGCAGTGCATTTACCTGAATTAAAAAGATGAAAATAAATAATTTCAGGATGGTTTTTTAAAATTCAGAGCATTACAAAAGACTAACAAAATATACAAATCAATAAAGTAACATTTAAAATAAAAGTAATTATTAAAAGAAACAAAATAATTGAACAAATTTACCTTTTGTTCACTGATATGTACTGTTAGCTTTGGCAAATTTCCTGTAACTGCAATAGAGGGCCACTCAGGATCCTGGGTATATACCATTCGTCTAAAATAAATTAGAAACACATTCATATAAATTTCCTTAAATTTCTGGTAGTTAGGAATCTATATCTAATAAGAAAAACATAATAACATCTTAAGCAAGGTCAGAATTTTTTACATAGTAAACATTACAAATGACAGTAAGAAGTTTTTGGAGAACAAAATAAAGTTAAAGAACAAATTCAGATACCCAAATCATAAAAGTTGTTTTAGAACTTGTGAAGAGATGATAATGGATAAAATTATAACAGTTTAGAAGGGGGGAGTGTATCAGACAAAGAAATTTGTTGCACTGAATGCTAAATTTTAAAAAAATTATACAAGATAAAATCATGATGACTTGATTTTAAAAACTCGTTTTAAAATAACACAATATAAAAAAGTAACATGGATATTGTTTTTATTGGGTCATATCATAGGTTGAATCATTCTGTATATGCCAATAAAAATTACAGAGCTAAATCTATGTATTTTTAAAATTATGTTATTTAACAATTTTAACAATAAAACAGTAAACAATACACACACACACTTTTCCTATCATTTGTTAAAAAAGAGCCTGATATAATAATCCCTAAAATATTAATTTATTGATAAATAAAGAATTTTAAAATAGCCTTTAAAGCAAATTCATGGAAATGATTCTTCAATTTTGAAATATTTTAAGTTTTGAAATGATCTTAATAAAAATAAAATTGATTTATTTTTTCAGCTAATATAAAATTCTAAACATATCCAATTTTTTAGAATAAGGGAAGCATAAGTGTAGATAATTTTTGTTCATATTATAAATCTATGTTAATAAAAGAAGAAAGCTTGGAATCAGCCCTGAAGTATATATTTTTTAATATACAAATTATTTATTTAGGAAATACTGATCTTTTGTTCTTTCCTTTATACATTCAATATACAAGTTTAATGTTTTATTGGATCACATTTTTTCAGGGCAAGCAATTTAAATCAATATATTAATAATTTATATAAGTTAAAGACAATTCTGTTATTTTATATCAACTTTTTGAAAGAATAATAATTTTAAATTAGCGCTTTTTATTTTTGTTCATATGCTGTTTGTTTATATGCAAAAAAACATGTGAGGTGAAATTGCAAAATTTTTAATTAATGTTCCAAAATATAGGTTTCAAGAAAAAGCGTGTGGAATGAATATATAAATTTTTATACAACATTTCAAAATAAAAGTTAATACATTTTTCATAGGTGGTTTTTTTAAATAAGAATTTTAAAATAAAAATATACAAAAATCAGAAGTTTAAAATTTTTAATTTTACAAACATATTATAGTACTACTAACTATTATTAAAAAAATAATAATGCTTAAACAGTACCATGTCACTTTACATTTCAAATAAATTTAACTTTTTGGAAAAAATAACACTGTATATGCTGCAATTTTTTAGATTTCAGAATAAATTAATCAGTAAGAGTTTAAGAAGTTGTTAATAATTATAGGTAAGGTGCATGAAAAAAACCAATTTCTTATATTTCTGGGAATACATAGTTTTTCTATTTTCTATATTTAACTAAGTACATAAATGAAAAAAGTTACTTTTTACAAATAAATAATTATGAACTAGAAAATTTTAAAGCAATTGTAATGTCATTCAATGTTTTTTTACGGCTCCAGAAGATACTCTAAATGTAACCAGAATACTGCACATTCAGCAAATATGTAGCAAATTTATAAAAGTAATATTCCTTTTGAATTGTAATTCCTTTTGCATATTAAAATGCATTAGAATACACATGCTGCCTAATGGGTACTTAAATCTTAGTTACTATTTCTAATACAAAAATTTTGGTTAAAATATGATTGTCAGTAAGTATAATATATTCCTAGTAAAAAAATTGCATCATTATTAAAAATAAAATATTTTGTTTGTTTAATACTATGTCTCACTAGTGATCACTAATTAGAGAAAATTAATCCAGTATAAACAGAAATTAATATAATCTTTTCTATCCAGTTATCAAAGAGATAAATCTTATATATAAAAAGAAATTTTCAATGAGACCAACAAATCACTACTCAACATCTGTGCCAAGAATCTAAATATCTGATAACTGAATTGGCATAAAGTAAATAAAGTAAGAGAAAAAATCAGTAGAATTAAATTTGATGCATATGAATAACAAATAAATAAAAACTGAATTTGTAAATACAACAGAGTATACCAATGCAAAGAAAAAATAAGAATATAAAATGAATACACACGTAAGCAATTAAATATTAAAATAGAAAAATATTCATCTTTAACCAGAAGAGTGTTTTAAACAAAATATCATATCAAAGCAAGGGTGATATGCGACTACTTGGCAATGTTTAACTACAGGAACTTGAAACAATAATGAAAATATTGACAAATTTACATGTATTTTTAATTTTTCTGAGATTTTAGTATAAATTGATTGCCTTTGATGACCAGTTGATTTTGTTGGAACAATGTTTGCATTTACTTAAATTTCCTAGTTTCCTTACACTAGTTTCATTTATAAATATACTACAGAAATTGAGTTCACGCAAATGATAAAAATAAATAAATAGAAACTTCATTTCTGAACATTGAAAGCAAAACATATGACTAAATATTTATTAAAACTATGCAAATGATGTATAAACATGATTTCCATGTGTTAATATTACTATATGCTAAAAAACAATTACAAATGAAATCCTTACTTCTCAATTAAACAAAATTCTAATGATTTCTAAAGTACAACTAGGCCAAATTTTGGAAATTTAAGTTTAGTGCTGAACAGAACATCAACAAATAATGTTATGCCCCCTATAAATCTGCAATTCAATTTTTTAAAAAACATTTTAGAAGATAAGAAAAAATACAAAAAATATATGATAAGACTTACCTTTCAGTTTGAACGGTGATAGAAAAACGATCCAAGATATGCATAGTACTTGTTCCACGAAGTTGAGCAAATCTCCAGTTATCTTTCAGTCTGCTTACTAATATTTGGATATTGCTCAGTTCTAATGTATATCTATACAAAATAAATAAATAGAATAAAAATAAATTATATTACATTTATTTTTAAAAATTGCTTATGGTAAAAAATGATGGAAATTGTGAGCAATTTAAAGCAGCTGCAATTTATAAAATGTAAACAGAAATAGCACATAAAAAGAAATGTAAAGTTAGTTTTATCCCCCCTCTTTTTGGAGTTCTAAAAAATATACTCAAATTATTATTATTTTAAATTATTGTCAACCCATGGTTCCACTAGACTAGGAAGTAAATTGTGCTCTTTTATTGGTAAAACCAAACAAGTAGGTACAGCTAAAAAATTTTTAGTAAACCAGTAAAAAATATTTCAATTTTCCAAACGAAAATCAAGAAGAATAATAGAAGAATGTCAGTGCCTTTTTTCTATTCCTTTCTTTCTCCCCCCCCCAAATCTATTAAAGCATTTTGAAAAAGTAAAACTAAGTTTTTCTTTTACACAGAAAAAAAGTTAAAAGTAATATTAATTAAATACAAGTGAATTCATTAAAAAAGATTCATATCAAATACAATAAAATTATATATATTACAACATTAACAAAATCATTTCAATTATTACTTTTATAAATTCTACCAATTAAACAAAATTGCTTAAAAAAGAAGTAAACTCCTTTTCAAATGTTTTTTTTTTATTTACAAGAAAGCCTTAAAGGAAATTAAATTTCAAAATAATGCAGTTTCTGATATCAAAAAGGTAAACTATGAAGATTAGAACAATGATTAACAGACATACTTTTCATAAATATGCTCTTTCAAAATTTGTGCATCCTTTTGATTTGACATCATTTCCATTAATTCATTGGCCTTTTTGGCTCTCTCAATAAGCTCTTGAGGCGTAGAACAAGGTGTAATAAAATTCTCTAGAATAGAAATAAATATTGATAAAAATAAGTCATCAATACAAGTAATATATTGTTATAGAAACAATACATCTCAGTTTTACTCCAAAAATGAATAATTTACAACTTTTAACAATAAAATTTGAACAGATTTGAAAATAGTAAAAGTTGATTTATATTGTCATTGAGAAATTTTTCCTTTATGCAGTGAAAAATTATAAAAATAAAACAGGTTCAATCAATAATTTTAAGTAGCATCAAAATTGAATTTTAAAAATACTTTTCCAGAGATTAAAATAATCCAATTCAGTAATTAAAATTGTTTATCAAATTCATTACTCCACGAATAATCATTGTGTCACAGTATATCCAAAATATAGCATAGAAGCCCTTACCGTCATCATCAAGATCATCAGATGAAGGAGTTGTTTTATCAATTTCTTCAGTGCGAGCATTGAAAAAGTGCAATTTTCCCAAATCAAATACCACCTATAAAATGACAGTTTTATGTTATCATTCAAACTTGTCATTAATTATTTTATGTTTTAAACAGAAAAAAAATATCCTCAACTTACTACAGTAGAATTCTTATCACATATGTCTTCTGGAATGATAATTTGAGGAGCTGATATGTTTAGTTCTATATTCCACCCTCTTGAATAAACCTAAAAAGATGGGATGTAATATTAGTAAAATAAATGAATAAATTACTAATTAAATGGCTGTAATAGATTAATTTATAAGTCTGAAATCTGTAAAATAATCAATAGATGATATAATTATCTAGACAATTCTTAATGCCTTATGTAATTTCTATTGAGTTTCATACTGACACTATTAAAAAGGATATTATAAATAATTAATACATATTTAATGCACATTATCAATAAATTAATCCATATTCAAATGAAAACTGATTAATATTAAAGACACAGAACTTACTGAAATAATAGAAACTGAAATTTGGAAAATTCAAACAAAAAAATATTTTTTTATTTAAAAAAAATTATTATTATTATTATTATTTTTGTAAAATTACAAAACTGCTATTTTGAATAATGAATTTTATTCCTTCCAATCAATAAGATGAAATAAAAAAATCTATTAAGGGTTAAAAGGCAGTAGATTATGCTAATATATATGTATATATGGGAAGGGACAAAAAAAGGACAATGAATGAGTGGAAATAGTGTGGAATATAAATACTAACATATAACTGGTTTAACACGTGCATTGAAAAATCTTAATTTTGAAGGAAAATTGACTTACTTCAACAATATAATCATGCAATATATTTTCAATCAATAACTTAAATAAAAATTGTCAGCTTTAAAAAACTTGAGAGTTATAAAATATTTTTAGGTGTTCATTTTTGGAAGCTGTCAAAAATGCAGTATGAATATGAAATAAGAATAAAATACTATTAGCATAAAGTAGATAAAAATTGCATTTAAACAATCTCACAAGTGCAAACAAGACTTACAGTTTTGTCTTCCCCGTCCAAAATTTCATCCCATTTTTGTTGTAATTCTGCTTTTGTTTGCTGTTTTAAAGTTTCATATCTAGCCTTAGCAGCAGCAGTTAATTTTAATTCACTAAGAGAAAAATCAGTTGTGGTTTTTCCATGATGTAATGAAAAGAAATCAGCAATGCATCTCAAAACTTGAGGATTGTAAACAACATCCAAGGCTCTTGTAGTAATATTTAGCCTGTGAAAAAAGTAAATAAACAAAAAATTCAAAAATTGTGCACAAGATTTACAAAACAGTATACAAAATGTATCTTCACAGATATATTTAAAATTTTAAATTAAAGTTTAAAAGATGATGATAATATATTGGTAAAAATGAAATTATAATATCAAATGCTCTAATCAATTAGAAGATCAATATATTTATAATTAATATAATAACAAAAGAATTTGGAAATGAGAAGTAGCTCATCATCGCAGTAATAATAACAGATAAAGATCACTATAAATTGTGTCTATAAAAACTTCTTTAATTAATTATTTTAATTATTACTAGACACTGAGCAAGTTTATTATTTTGATGATGAGTAAATAGATAAGATATTCTCAAAATTCTGTATTTGTGAAATAAATTAAAGAGAAAAACATCTGGCAAACAAGCAAAAAAAAAAGTATTCATTTTAATGAAACTTCATTTCATTAATTAGATCAGATTCTTTAAAGATTTTTCTCCACTGAATGCAGCAATTTTTACAACTTTTTAAATACCATAATTCATTTTGGTATAATAAAAAATAAATGTTTCATAACAAATTGAAATGAAATATACAATAATCCTTAATTTAAAATTGCATCTGTCCAATTACATATCCTTCAATAAATCTAAATTTAATTTGTATGAAAAAGGCAAAATAAACATTATGAAAACTTCTTTTAATGATTTAATTTCTAATTAATGTTACTCAAAATCATTTTTCAAAATCCCATGCTATTTTGAATGTTTTTCCCCTTGTTTGCATTTTTATAACCAGAACATCCTTTTTATAAAAGTGCATTTATTTATTTATTTTGGACAAATAATAAGAATGAACAATTATACTATAAGATTACAGAAGAATTTTCAAATACTTTAAATATTTTCAAACCAATATATAATAGTAATTATATAAATTGTATAAATAAATCACCAATTTAAAAAAAAAAAAACTACATAGAATGAATAACTATAAAATTTTATGGAGGGAAAATTCATTTTTAAAGTTTCTGACTTACTATACAAATATAAATTTCTAAATTAATGTTGTTAAATAATATAAATAAAAATATTTTCACAGTAAATTTGGTAATCATAAACAGTAATTTGATAGCAAAATTTTTAAAAGATCAATGTAGCATCATAATTATAATTTCAACTGAAGTAGTACCTATGATCTGCATGGATTGTAAATGGTTTCTTTTCATAACTCAGTTCAAATAAGTAACTGCCTGTATCACTTTCTTCAGATTTCTGATTAAGAAATGATGGCAATGGGAAAACAGTTATATTGGAGGATTTGGTGTATAAGAAACTGACATCCTAGAAATAAAAATTATGTATTATAAAATTAAAAACAAATTAATATAAAATGAAAACATATTCAATGTTCATTTCTTTGTATTTGAAACTTTCTCAAAATCAACTTTTAAAACGAAAGAACAAAGCTTAGATCCTTATAGCAGACTAAAAATTACAAAATAAAAACACATGTATTAATTACTAATAAATAACAAAATAATAGAATTTAAAAAGGTATACAGAATGTTTCTTTCACTTGGTCAATACTGTGAGAAATGACTATACACTGTCATATTTAATTAAAGCACTATTTAAAGTTGACACAAATAATTTGACTCCAAAATTTATATCTAAGAAAATTCATGTCAGAAAACAGTTCATATTTTAAGCAAGTAAATTTGAAAGTACTGAAAAGAAAAACTGGAAACAGCAAATTATTTTCATATGAAGGACTAGATTATCATAAAAGTTAATTAGCAGCCTTAGACCGGTATTTTGTATTATATTACTGTTCCGATGAATTCATCAATGATTACAAATCAAAATGAAATATTATTTAAATTGCAGAAGACTATTCATAAAGAACATCTTTTGTTTGTTTTCAAATTCTTTTGCAGATTGGTGAAGTTCAATTTGTCTTGTCATTTGCCACATATCTCAAAAACAGCACTTGCAAATGCTGTATCTGAATGTTTAGTAATTACTAATATCAATTATCTAAAATTATTTAATTTTTATGTATAAATAAATGATGAATATTTTGGGTCTGAGTATAGTTTATAATTTGCTAATTTAGTAAGTAGGATCTTTGTTGTAAATGAAAAATGTTTATAAAGAGATTACATTAAAATCAATTTTAGAAAACCTTGCTCAAAAATTGGCTAAAATTTAGTTTCAGTATATTGAGTATAAAAAAATTGAAAATTAAAATTTTAAAGTTGTTTCATACAAAATAGTAAAAACACTATGTAAATTTTATTTATTGATACTATTTAAATGGTATTTAATTTTCATTTACAAAATTAAAATACTCAGAAAATACAGAAAAAAAAAAACGAGGTTTCAGACCCATAGTTAGTTGCTAATTTAATAATCTGGCTTATTCATGATTAAAAATTTGTGAGTTCAGAATACAATATTTTACATAGTTGAATAAATACTTTTATTTTCAAAATGCACGGCAAGTTTATTCAATTCCCCAGCAATGTAAAAATATTGTACAAATATTGCAATATAATGTCATATAAATTACAGCATTTTAATAAGATTATTTAAATTGCCATTTCAAAATAAAAATATATATACTCAAGGCGTGTTTTTAGTTTTGAAGTAAAAATAAATACTTTTCTGGCATGAAAATTAATAAATCTTGAATATATATCTGTGCTTAATAGTGTATAGAAATAACTAATGATAAAAGTTTAAAATAGCATTTAGAGTTATACTAAAGGTAAAGTTTTTTTAAAGTTTTTTTTAATAACAAATAGATTTTCAAAAACACTTTAGGTTTAAGAAATCTAAAGAAGTAAAAGATGTAAAATACTGCAACTGCAAATTTGTTAAGTAATAATATGTAAAAGAAAAAAAATCTTTGACTTAATTACAGTCATACTTTTTTATCCAAAAGTTTTTAACAGCAGACATAACAATACTTCAAAACATAGATATTTTTTAAGTGAATAGCTCAAAATATGGACATAATAAAATAAAGGAATAGCAATGTAACCAACTTTAGGATAATTTTGCAAAAATATAATATTAATCTTAAAAAGAAAGACATTAAATTATATAAGTTCTCACCCGATTTTGTGGTCCTACAATATGAGGAAAATGTGAGTCTGAATATATTCTGTCATGCAAATATAAAGCCCCAAGTTTGATTTCAAATAGGAAAGAACTATTTCTTGGCCTTGTCTCCAGTTTTGTTGACACATCCGAAAACTCAAGATCTATTATTGATTTCATCTGTCCAGAGGGACTTTTACTCGTCGGTGATGTAACTGAAGATTCACTTCGCAAAAGAGAAAAAGTACCTTGTGACAGAGAAAAATTCAGCTGAGCAAATACTGTGTCTCTTTTTAAGAGAGAATCATCATCAGCATTATCCAACACATCTAAAATTTCTTCCTCTGGAAAAAAAATATTTACAATAAAGAGATTTTAAATTTGAAATGGGATTCTTAATATGACAAAGAAAAAATTTTTGATCCTAAAAGATATAATTACTTGACAAATTATTAATTTTATTATAAAAGTATTATAAGCTATCCATATATTTTTTCTGGTTAAGATTCAGGAAATTTTGAAAAAAATATAGATATTTCAATCTTAAAAAAGAAGATCTGCTTTAACATCATTCAGAAACTTGTTAAAAAAATTTCTCTTAATTTAATAAGTTTTTTTTTTCTGTTTCTTAAATATTAAAAAAAGAATTTTAAAGATATTATAAAATTTAATAAATTAAAATTAGGAAAATGGTATCAATAAGCAAATTCAAACCTAAATGACTTTTCAATTCTTCAACTTCTGATTGATTAGATTGTACACTATCGACTAAATCTGTACCAGAATTGTCAGAATACCATCCACCCCAAGATGGGAACATCCATTGAAGAAAGCCTTTACCTTTTGACTGTTCATCATTTACCTGAAAATAATAATAAAAATAACATTACTATTAGAAACTTTAAAACTAACTTATTCCAGTATTTTAAAATTCTTATAATAAAAGCATATAATATGAGCTTGAATAGAACACAAACACATACACACATTTTCAACAATTGTGTATTATATTAATTTTTTATAAAACTGCTATCATACAAATACAATATAGAGAAATAAATTATTTATGACTTTTAGATATTATTTTCAATTATCAAAATATGATTATTAATTTCGATCACATTTTCTAAGCACTTATTTAATAAAAGTTAATTCAAATCTAGTAAGTCAAATTGTATTACAACAAACAAACAAACACAAACACATCAAATACTTACATCAGTGCTATTATTTCTTTCAATTTTTTTGGCAACCAATTCCCTTAACAGACACAGGAGTTCAAAACTTAATTTCTTTTCTAAGTCTTCCTTTAAAGCCTAAAATTTAAGTGAAATAATAAAAACAAATATTAAAAAATAATTCTAATAATTATATCATAAATAAAAATCAAATGGTATAGTAAAAGGACTCTATGTGACATTTAGTGTAAGATTGCATAAAAAAAATAATTTGGAAATTGTTATACCTATAAAAATAATCTATCATATATGATTCCTTTCATATTTTTAAGCACATTAAGAATTATTTAATAAATAACTTAATTAGGACAATAAATTACAATAATTTAATAATGGTCACTCTTATCTGATATGATACCATTTATCTTATATCAGTACTTTTAATTATTTCAGGTCAAAAGTTTCATTTGAATTTCAATTACATAAAATTGAAAGAAAACTTTGAATATCCTTAAAATTTGAAAATTAGAATTTTGAAATTATATCAGATGCTAGACATTAACTTGATATGAAAATTAATATTTTAATTGCAAAATAGTTAATAAATAGGCAGATAAAAATTATTTTGTACTTTCAGTAAAAGTAATGGATATTTTAATACTAATACTAAAAACAACACGTTACTAAGATTTTCCCCATTTATATTAAAAGAAAATTAGAAATGGTAGTAATTAACTTAAAAGTGCAATGCATGTTTATATGTAATATATATTTTATAAAAATAAAGCATTTTAGGGCAGTAAGTTAAAATAAAATTAAAAAAATGAAAATGTTTCATAAACAATGAGCTTGGTTTCCTCGCAGATGAGTAATGTGTCTTCTCTGTGATTTGGACATCCCAGGTTCAAGCATGGTAGTTTTGTGTGTTATCTGTGAGGTGTATGAATGTGCACTCAAGTATAAAAAGATTTTGTAAGCAAATGTAACATATGAAGTAGCTAAATCATACTCTTGTCCCTTGTTGGCAATAGTGAAAAAACAAGAGATGCTCACTCAGCTTAAATCACAGACAGTTATTCGTCAGCGAGTTTGTAAATTGCCATAATACAAGATAGGTAACAGATTAAACCATTTATCAGACCACTCCATGACTTTTAAAATATTTTTATATATAAGAAAAGTTTACAAACAAACAAAAAATATTCAATCAAAATGAAAAATATTGATTTTATAACCAATATCTCTATTTTTACAATATAATGACAGCAAAACAAGACAAAAAATATGTAAAAATTTCTGGATGGTATGCAATATAATCATTACAGAATCTAAAACTAGACTTGATTTTTTTAAGAACTTTGTTTAATACAAATATTTAAAAAAAATATTTAGATCATATATTTTATTTAAATAACAAACTAATAAATAATGCATATATATAAATAATATTTTCAAATCAAGAACCTTAGAATCAGGTGATAATTCAGACTTGTTGAGATATTCTTGATAAACTCTGCTATATTCAGTTATGTCATGGGCTCTTTCTAGAGCAAATTCCCAGGTACAAGCTCTATTTTGCTTTCTCAGAGGCTCCAGATGTGCAGTTATAGCATAAGACCACCATTTTCTGGCACTAAAATAAAATAAAAACTTGTTTATCAGTATATCAATTAACTCTAATTAATACATAAATTTCAGTCATAGAACAGAGAAGTTTGCTGCTTTGTTTGTCAATAGTCCTAAACCATAACTAATTTATCTAGTTGTCAAATCTATTTAACTTACACCAAGAACCAAGTTCAATCAATCAATCAATCTATCAATATATATATATATATATATGCACATCTTTTTAACCAGTTAATTAAAAAAACAAAAGACTCTCATATCAGCCAACTCCAGTAAGCAATGAAAATTGCTTTATGATGCTGATTAAAGGTAGCAAAGTAATTGAGGCATTTATATTATAAAACATAGCAAGTATTTCTCATTGATATCAAAGATTCAGAAATAAAAACTTAAGACTTTAATAATTTCAAAATATTTTCAAGCACTAATATTTGAAGGGGAGAGAAATGATCATCAACAATTTAAAAGAGAGTAATAAAATTCTGTGATGGATTTAAAAACAATCACAGTAAAAGTAAAACACAGGTCATAGTAATTCTACATCCTCACAAAGTCAACAAAATAAAAAATCCACAAATAATTTTTAAAGTTAATTATGTTAAGCAATATCTCTATATGGTATTTGTAAAACTTAATTTCAAATATTTTAATTTACATAACAAATAGATGAACTTAAAACTTTTTTTAAAAAAATAATTTAACAAATTGGTAACCTTAAACACTTTTAAGGGTACAAACAAAATCAAACAGTTTTAGTAAAATTATTATGGTTTAGAATAATGCATACTTATTTTTTACAGGAATATCAGGTCGCCATTTGCGATATTTCCATCGAACATCAAGAACTTCCAAAGATTTTACGCATTCCATCATTTGTCTGTATTGTATCTGTTACAGTAAAAGAAGATTTTTATAAAGTTTTACACAAAATAAAATTATTTCAAGTGCCTTCAAAACTTTCAAAAAATATTAAAAAAAATTATTATGTATATCATAAACAGAATAGTAAGTAACAAAGTATAATTTCATACTTTTCAAGAGCAGTGTTATCAAATTATTTTATCTAATATATTTTTTAAGTAAATTAAAAATTGCATAATTTTATATTAAAATACCTTGTTAAGATTAGCACATTTTGGGGGGCAGTTTCGTTCTTAGATTTTAAATTCCTTGAATATATATATATATATATATATATATATATATATATATATATACCTCTATTTTTATTTTTTTAAACTGTTTGAAAACAAATTTACACCAAAAAAATCAAAACTCTAATTTAAAAAAATGAAAGCCTATGGATTTTAATATTTTAAATTATGGAATAATAATGAAACACCTACTTCACTAAGTGATAAAGGAATTTTTTCCAGATTTATGTCACATATTATCCTAGGTATGAATCTTGATCTTAATGGTTTGGAAGAACAATTTCTGGTTAAATGGGCATCAGCATTTACAGGTGCAAGAATATATTCATGAGCAGTACTTGATGGTGATTCAAAGTGCTTTCCCATTGTAGCCTGAAAAATAAGTTGATAAAGCACAAAAATAATGGAAGCAAGGTTTAGAAAGTTCATAATCAAATAAATTTATATCTAACTATACTTTCAAATATTTCAGCTAATGACTGAAAAAAATAACACATTGATATTGAAGCTTTTAGAAAAAGTTTATACTTAAAACAGTTTACAGTTTAAATGAGGTCTTAAACATCAATATAAAAACTAGGCATAATAATTATAAAATATTTTTAGATATAGGTTTTTGAAATTTATAACTAAATGTTAACCTCAGTATGAAAATATTGTCATGTCCTTTAGAATAAAAAATTAATTATTTGATCAATTGTAACAAAAACTTTTATTATACTTTAGCATTTGCATGCAAAATCTGATGTATTTAAATGGTTATCTATGGCTTTATGATATAAGCAAAAAAAAAAAAAAATGTAGTTAATATGGCTTTGATGGAATTCCAATGCACTAATAATTAGAATATTTTCTTTAACTCTTGAGTGGACCTCGGAAAGATTATTTCCCACCTATACGGTCTTACAAAATACATTTAAAGGAAATACAAAAGGGGGCAGGGGAGACCTGTTACATGTGCATAGAATGGAATATAGTCTTGTGTATTGCATGCAAACATGCTTCTCATCTTACCACATAAAATAATCAGCACTATTATTATTTTTATCATCATTATTTTCTGAATGTACATGGTTCCTTAGGAAGTATACTTCACAAACTTGAAAGTTTAATGATATTATAAAATTGCATTAAAATAAAATATATTTTCATAAATTCTATTGATTAATTGTTAATAAAATATAAAAAGGTGGAGAAGTTTAAAAGAGAAACAAATAGCCCATGAAAGGGTTGAATATAAGTAGCATTGCAGTGATTTTAATAACATTTTAATAAAATTGGGAAATGTGAGATCTTAAAGCTTGGTTCACAAGATATGGGAACATTTCCAAAAAGTCAATCTCTCACTTCACTAGACTATAAAAGGTAAACAATTATTCTGGAGTTTGTTTTAAAATTGGTCAAGAAATATAACGAACTTTACAATCTCTTTGTTTCATAGTTTTTGTTTTATTGAGGCCGAGTTGTAATAGTATACTTGTTTAAACATTTTCTAATCTAAACTCAGGAGAACAACAGTCCATGTGGGTCAAGGCTTATAGTACCCATATCTGCTTTCTTGATTGAGGACCCTGGGGTATAAGGCATATGTCCCAATTAGATGGTCAGCCTAATGTGGAACCTACAGAGTTTAGTTCCAAAACATGCTTGTCTCAGTTTATCAACTCACTGAAAGGATGATAGGCTGAGTCAACCTTGCCCAGTTTGAGGATCAAACCTTGGACCTGTGTACTGGGACCACTATGCCACAGGGCTTCTTAAATATTTTCATTTGTTATTTTTTTATAATCATCAGTGAGTTAAATTACCTTATTCTAAACAACTTATAAAATCACTTTTGTCCCTTACTTGGGAGAACAGGATATAAGAGACAACAATATAATATATTTAATCAAAAAAAGTTATTTATACAATATATTTTAATACAGAAAATATCCTAAAAAACCATTTTTTAACTATAAAAAAAGAATATCAGTTGTCTAACCAATTTTTAAAATTCACAATTTCTCAAAAAATTGTATTTTGTAAAAAAACCCTCTGTGGCTGTATAACCCATAAAAGGCTAATATTTTGTTAATTAATGAAAGATATTAATTATAACCAAAATAAATAAACAAATTTATATTATTTGTAATATAATATATTAATGTAAAATGTGAACAGTTTAGTTAAAGCAGACATATTAATGACGATTTGAAAGTCATATTAGGGTGATACATGAGCTGGTACTCCATCTTACACACACAAATATTACATAACAGGATTATGTAAAATATTGATAAATATATCTGGATTAATGTCAATTTAAATTTCATCACTATTGAATTCTACTAAAATATTATCTCAGAATTTTTAGCACAATCATAACTTTTGATGTGATATGAAATTAAAAGACTTTAGTGACCAGGACTTACAGTGTGACAGGAGGTAAAAAAACTGATAAATATTGCTTTCAAGAGCATACTTACCATCATTTCCTTTTGATCTAAGTTACTCAAAATGTCACTATTTGTATCCCAATATAGAGAGAGGCCTTGAAGTTCCAAGAGTTTCCACATAAAGTCACTATCATCTCTTCTAACAAATTTTGGCACCTAAAAATTAAATTTTTTATTTAGTAAAATATCAAAATTGCTACAAAATTTTAAAAATAAATTGAAACAAAATTTACCCAGTTTTGGTCAGTACTTTGAGCTGACAAACTATGAATTAAAATACCACAGGCGAAATTTTGATTAAGACAGCTTTCGCTATCTTCATAACGAATGTGCACATTTTTAATCTTTAGCTATAAAGAAATATAAAATAAAAAATTAATTTTAAATCAAATAATAAGAACAATGATTATATAATATACACATACACATGATGAACTTAAATTATGCTTGCATAATAATGATACAGCACTCAAATAGGTAAACCCTGGTTTAAAGTGGCAAAACTATTAAGCTGTCAATACAAATTGATGAAATTGGTCAATTTGTTGAAGTTTCTTACAATATAATTTAAAATATAAAGAAGAAAGCATATGACCATTAATGACAGATCTAAGAGGGCATAAATATTTGGACAAAAATATTTTTTTGAAATAATTTAGGGCTAGAGAATTCTATTACAATTTTTTCCCAATTTTAAAGGAACAATGAAGTAGTTCTTCTTTTTTCTGATTTCTTTTGAAAAATAGAAGACTATAGTAGGCACTAGACTATTAATGATACATTTAAAAGCCATAAACTTTAATAAGAAATTAAAATTTTTAAAATTGTTCCTGTTTGTGACATTGATGAATATTGTTACAAGATTTTCCATAGATAATATAAATGTTAACAATGTTTCTTTTATTCTTCTGAAAAATGAGGGCTACAAGAGGGAAGCATACCCTCCAACCTCCAGCATTGATTATATCAGAATTATGTAATATCAACAAATTATTAAATAGATATTTTAAAGAATTTTAAAACAAATTTTTAAACTTTATTCAAAATTATTTAAGGCATTTATCATTATTAATAAATATAATGTTACAATCATTAAGACAAATTAATTAAGACTTTTTCATTTATTATTGACTAGATGCATCAGTGATTTAAAAAAAATCATACTATGAGATTTTGTTGATCAAATAAATCAACACAATTTGTTAAACATTAACAATTTTGATCATAAAACAGTAAGCCTTTTTTCTTTCCTTAAGTCATCAGTGCTTAGTATATTGTCATATTCATTGTGAAGAGTGATTTCAGAGCTTTAATATTCCTTCTGGAACAAGTTTCCATTTATTATTATTTTTTTCTGTAAACTATGCTAAAAATAATTTCATTACCCACACTTCTGGATAGAAGATTCAGTAAAAAGGTATTTTCAACATGTTTTGTACATATATGTCAATTTTTTAAAATAGTTTTTTTCATTATTTTTCTAGTTTTCAACTAAGGGTTTTTCAGTAACTTTCTAGTTTTCAATTAATTTCCATAGCTGTTGGTGAGGTAACTTTTAATGACATATATTGCAATCATAAACTTTCATATAAAATCTAAATTTTCAAAATCAGTCAAATAATTGGAGCTAGCAATTCCTGTTGTTGATTTTCCCTAAAAACAAGTACAATGAATCAACGTTTTCCCCCCTTCTTTCCATTTCTCTAGAAGATGAAGGGTGGAAAAGGACAAATGTTTAATGTTCAGAGGTTATGAATCTTCATATGAAAATTTTGAAATCTGATAAGCAGTAGAGGTTAGTTAACAGTTTTATTGGTTTTCTTTAATTATTTTAAATATACAGATAATATAACTTAAAATTTAACTAATAGTTCAAATTTATTTTGATTAATTTGAAGTCACAACTAAAATTCATAAAATAATGTTTTTATCTTTAAACTCCTTTCATTAATCAATCTGTGTCTTGCCTTAAAAATAATAAGTGAATAATTATCAAAGACCTTAAATTCAAAGTTCCACTGCATTCAGGAATTATAGAAAATGCATTTTGAATTAATAAATTAACTTTATTGTTTCATTTCTTAGTTTTATTGAGCAAACATATTTTATACTCGCCACAGAAATAATATTTTAAATCAAGAGACAGCAATAAAATAAGAAGGTATTATGTGATGAGAGAATGTTATTTTTTAGTATAAATATTTTAATAAAAATTCATTAGTGCTATCTTTTATTTCAGTTTAAGGTCAAAGTGGATAATTAATAAGCATATGTAACTTGATCCTACTTTAACAAATGTTAAATAATTTAAATCATTTACTAACAGATTCTTAAAAAGAATAGAATGTGGTAGGAAACAATACATGGCTATGTATTAGATCGATTCAAAAATGATAAAAATATTTGAAATATGTTGATTAAATTTACAATTTATATTTACAAAAAAAAAGTAAAAATTAACAAATTATAATTATTGCATGTCGAAGATCAGTAAAACTTACCTGAACATTTTCAATAATGTTTGCCATTAAAGAAGTTCCATAACTCATCCAATTTGTGTAGTATGATTCATTTTGTTTAGAATCCTGCACACCCTAAAAAGAACAATATATTAAATGTGATAAGATTAAACTTCAATAAAGATAATTTTTTTTTCTCTCTCCTTAAATATGCGTATAATTACAAGCTGAAATTTGTCATGTTGTTAAGAAGTACATCATACCTGATTAATTACAAATTTTACATTGCTGTATTTGATATAATTTTTTTCTTGGATGTAATTATATTCAGATTTTAAAATATCATTGCATTTTACTATATCTGACTAAAAATAGAGTGAAAAGAGAAAGAGTTTTGTATTAATTAGTAATTTACATGAAGCTACGTTTTAAACAATCTAAAAAAAATTTTATCCTGTAAAATTTTTAGAAAATAAAAATTACATTTTTAATTAAAAACGTAAATACTCTCTTAAAAGTGCAGTCTCTGATATTTAGTTTATAAAAGAATGAAAATTTAAAAAATATTTTTCCTTCTATAAAGAAAAAAAAATGGATTTCATCTTTAAATCTATAAGTTATATATCACAGAAATTGTTCAAGGAAAAGAAACAGGGAAAGAGAAGAAAACTTTTATATGATCTGCAATTCAATACAAGCATATTTAAATTTTTTAAAATTTGATTATTGTTCTTTCTTTGGAAATTTTGAATCATAGTCAAATAATGAAGTTTATATCATATTTTCTTAATTTTCAAATAACATAAACTAAGCAATATTTGACCAGCAAGCACATCTTTAGTGGCATTAGATCTTGAACTGACACTTTTTCTTATGAAGAAGCCACATCCATTCTGTATTATTCAAGTTCCCTAATATCTATTCTCAGCATTGAAATAATTGAAAAAAGAAATGAAATTAGCAAAGCATGGTCTATTACAACAATATTTATTTTTTAGAACAGGTTATTCTATTACACAGAAGCTTACAAGTAAAGCCTATTAAAAGAAATATTTTTGATAAAAATTACTTTCAAAAGAATGTCTTTTAAGGTCAATTCTCATGGCAAGGTCTTCTAAGAAGTGCATTTGCAATGCCATGTAATATTCCTTTTTAGTGTTGGAGTTATACTCCTATAGTCGCTGTAACCATCTGGCCATTTGCAGGGCCCGACTAAGCCTAATTGGGGCTCGGGGCAAAATCTTCTTTGGAAGCCCTTCTGCTTCCGTACTGAAGAACGTCCATTAAAAAGGAAAGGTAAAATATACTTTCAATTCGATTTAGGGGTCTCATTTGATGTGGAGGCCCAAGGCAACTACCCCATATACCTCTGCCTTAGTCAGGTTCTGGCTATTTGTCCTTACAGATTCTTGAATTGGCCAAACAAGTAGTGGAGGGAATGTTTGACAGCCCTTACTATAGCCAGCAACTGCTTCCAGGTGACCCAATAATTCTGCTTTTGACAAGTTCTTAACGAAATATGCGTTAACCTGTTCCTCTCCATCGACAGCACAGCTACTATTCCTTCGTTACTGGCGTCCGTGTTTAAAATGAAACCTTTCTCAACGTCAGGATATGCCAGCACAAGTGCAGATGTTAATGCAGCCTCCAACTGATTGAATACGTAGTCACAATCAGCAGCCCACAGGAACTCTTGTTTTTCCTCGATCAGTCTATTTAGTGGGCATGCGATCTTAGAAAAGTTCATCATAAATCTACGGTAGTACGTGCAGACTCCCAGAAAATTGATAAGCTTATGTGCATCGCGAGGATGAGGCCCTTCCACCTTCTGTAGTGTCCCCTGGATAGCAACGGTACGGATGGGAAGACCTTCCCGAAGGTTAGGTGGACTGCCTCGACCTTCACGAAAAACACCAAAGCACATTTTAGGTTCCTTTCTTAGGAGCTTTCTGAAAGTCTAACTCGTCTGGATATTTGGGTCTCGAATCGCCTCCATAAAGATTCCAGAGCTAATGTATCTCAAACGTCGGCTGGACAGTCAGGGAAGGCAATGAGGGAGACCAGCCCCTGAAGCGACTCCCCCGATCTCTCCCTTTTAAGCTGAGCTCCAGTGTAATCACTTAGGTACTGGTTGCCAAACCTGAGTTCCAGGGCGGTTGTCAGGGTGGTCCGTTCAGATATCGTCAGGAGGACACAGGCTGTTTCCCCTCGAAGAGATGCCGCAAGATCGCTCCATCCGTTTGCCGCCGTGACCATGTCGAATTGTGTCTTGAACACGTTCCAGGAGCTCTCCAACAAAAATGGGTCATTACTTTCGGCCCTAGAGTAGTTGCAGAAACAAAGATGCCCTGAAGGCTCATGGGACAATTTAAAACATTTGTTTATCCTTCCTTTTTCGACATTCCTTTCGTTTCCAGCTGTTGAACCCTCTCCTGAACTTTACAAAGCCTTTCTGCGCTCTGCTCAAAGCTTTGCTGAATAGTATAAATCTTCTCATCATTCTCTTAAACTTTCTCCAACAAAGCATTAACCTTGGTGCTGATTACTCCTACAATATAAACTTGACCTTGTTTAATTTCTTTCTTCATTTCCTCCATGAAAGCAAAAAGCTGTTCGAATTTGCCATTTTCGGATTCAGCAATCGCTCTTGTTTTCTCCATTCAACCCCACTTCTGATACCAGTTGTTACGAAAATTCTGACAAGAAGACTTAAATATACGCCACACAAGCTACAAATACACAGCAAATTAACTCTACTTTATTCACTAATTTCAAATAACAGCGAAGTTATAGATCGCACGGCAACAGAGAAAAAACGCTCTCTCAAGCTAAGTCGACTAACTTAGCTCGTTCTTCGAACTGATCTGATTCTCCGAACTGAGATTAATACTTAGAGATGGGTCATATTACAAGAATCTCACTCTATATGATAGCAAATGAATTTAATGAACTTGATGAACAGCTGGGCCGTTTAACACCGACAAACGATTTCTTTGACTGATTACAGAATCCTACTGGCAGAAAATGAGATGGCTTTGTATTGGCTGCTGAGTGATGACGCTCCGGATACTACACACACATATTAAAAAAAATTCCCCAATATATTAAACCCTAGTGGCCTATTCGCTCAACCAATCGAACCAAAATTTCAGAGATGGTTACTTAAAGGTATAGGCTGGAGATCGTGAATATTTTAGACAACGCAGTGTTCACGGTTACGATTACAGTAAGAGAATTCCGAAATTTTCGAATGGCAACACCCACTTTTCCTTGCGCAAATTGATCAGCGCATTGAAAAACCGTAAATTTCGTTATATCTATTAGCGTGTGACAAAAATTGTCAAAATAAGGTTTTTGCAAAGAAAAGCAGTATAAAGGACCAACGACAGTATAGGAGGAGCTTTGACGCACTTTGCCTAATTCACAGGGTTAGACAGTAGAAGCACCAATCACAAAACTACACGTGCAAAGCATTGCTTGTGGAAAAATCATTAAAAAGCAGTGTAGGAAGAGTGTTTCTTCAATCAGATGTTCGATTGTGCCAACAAGACGACTTTACGAAGAAACAACGAGGTGAATTGATAAAGCTGCTTTATCCGAATGGGGGAAATGCTCCCGAAGCAGTGCAACTTTAGCGGCAAAATCACAAGCTAAGTCGAGACCCATGTTCTGTAAGAAGTGTACGTGATTTGGTAAGAAAATTTGAAGGAACTGGATGCGCTTGCGATCGACCTCGATCCGCGTGACTATCTGTTCCAATTGAAGTTGTTGCGGAACACGACAATTGTAAGTCCATCGCATACTTCAAGAAGTGTTGTTCACAATTTGGATTTACCATGTTACAAGCGGGCGAACGCCGCTGAAACACGCAAAGGGGGAGCGATTGGCGTCATCGTCAAAGAGCTTGGGGCCAGCCGTGTTGGTTTGGCGAAAAGAATAGTTTGGTAGCCGCTGGATCTCTCGCTGGGATTTCCGAAGCTTCGCGTCTCCCTCGCCCGGCTATATAAGGGACGGGCTACCGCATTCGGCAGTTCCTCTCTCTCAGAAGAGAAGCGTCTCGTTGGAATAGCGGATTGCTTATTATTAGTGAGCTGTGTTTACGTTTGCAGTTAACGTTGGATTATTGAGCTCGTTGCGATTTACTGTTACTGTGGTTTACGATAGCTGTTTGCAGTCTGTTTTTATTGTGCGTAAGGCTTGTATTTACGCTGTAAGTGACTGTTGACTGCTGGATTGTGTTTATCTGAAGTTCTACTTTATTAAGTCATCCTGTAAATAAATTTGTTTGTGCTGTCCTCAAGTAAAGTCCATTAAATCAGAACCCGCTACGCTAAAAACGTAACAACCAAATACCACAGTTCTCAGGCGAATGTTTCTTTATTGGTTTCAGCGCGTCCAGATGTTGCAGTCCGGAGATGAGAAATTGCGTGTGTTTGCAAATGTTTTCCTCATCAGATGTGATGAAGATGACAGAAGGAAGCTGTGGATAATATGGACGGATGAGGCACAGTTCTCTTTAACTAGAAATGTTAAGACCAAGAACTGTGTCCACTGGGCTGACAAAAATCTCACGATTTGGCACCAGTGCTTTTATACACGAAATCAAAGTGACTGTGTGGTGCGGCACATTTGTTTTCAGTCCGTACTTCTTCGAAGAGATCACTACCACAGGTTTGAAATCGTGCTCTATCCCAAGTGCTCGGTATAAACCAATGTTTCAGAATTAGATCTTTAATTGCAGCAACGAAAATTCATCAGTGACATTGTATGGATGCAAGATTGGGCTCCTCCATACGTCGCCCAATGTGTTCACGCAGTGCTGCAACAGCACTTTGGAGATAGAGTCATCTCTCGTAATTTTGCAGTTTTGTAGCCACCGCGATCCAAACGCCTGGTCCACGAGATGCATCAGAATTGAAAAATGCCATAACACGCGAAGTTATGCAGAATCCTTCTTTTTGTCATTGTTGTCCTTTAGGCATTGTTGTCCACAATCTCCCGAATGCAATGCGTTGTTGCCTGTGAAGGTGAACACGTTGAAAACCTGTAATTACAACTTTCCATTTTAATAAAAGATTTTTTTCTTTCCTCTCTGTGTTGTCATTAGTCCTTTATAATGCGCTTCTTTGTAAATACGTTACACGGGCAATTTTCTTCACATGCAGATCGTCCGAACGCCATTCGTGGTTTTTCAATACGCTGATCATTTTGCGGAAGGAAAAGTAGGTGTTGCCATTCGAAAATATCTGAATGTAGCTATAACTGTGAGCTCTGCGTTATCCAAAATCATCGCAATCTCCAGCGCATACCTTTAAACAGCTATGTTTGAAATTTTTGTTCGATTGATTGAGCGAATAAGACGCTAGGGTTTCATATATAGGGGAAGCTTTTCTGATCCCCCTGTACATATACAGAGGTCAAAGAAAAAGTTGGAAACATCAAAAAAGAAAACATGTTTTATTTCGTAATATGGTGTAGAAAAACCATTGGCATTCAAACAGATAGCAGTTGTAGCGTTAGCCTTATAAGACAGATAACATCTACGATACCGAAGTCGACTTTTTGGTATAATGGTCATGTTACTCGGTTACAGGCCCTAGCGTCGAAGGTTCATACTGCGACCTTCAATCGCTACATTGGTGACCTTGACAATGCAACTTTCCGCAACAGACGTGGCGTCATCTACCCGCAGCAAAATCGTCAGCCTCACTTGACGAGCAAGCAGAAACTCGCCATAACGCTCGACGCAATACAAAATCGTTCGCTTATTCGCCGACCCATTGGTGGGGGAGTACTGTAGCGTTAGCCTTATAAGCCATATAACATCTACGATACTGAAGTCGAATTTTGGTATAGTGGTCATGTTATTCGGTTACAGGCCCTAGCGTCGCAGGATCGTACTGCGCCCTTCAATCGAAACACAGTCTTCTCAGAATGGATGAATTCAGTTTCTGCGTTGTTGCCAAAAGAATCTTGCATCATAGTTCCTGCAATGTAGTGGCAACTTTCGATAACAATGATGGTAGTGGATAGCGACCACGCACTTACCTCTACAATGTGGTAATATCAATATAATCTTTCCTCCTCAATGTGTGATAATGGTTTTAAAATATTGAGGTCAGGTGACTGTAATGGCAAGAGGATATGTGATAAAGCTATAAAACCAGTTCTGAACAATGTGAACATCTTGGAAAATACCATCACCTTTGGAGAACAAAACTTGTACCCTGGGATGGACTTACCTAGTATTTGGCAGTAATACTTTCTAGCAGTGATTATGGAGTTAACAGAAATTCATGACATGGATGCCCAAATCATCCTAGCTCCTCCATCTTGTTTCACTCTTGGTAATATGAAGTCTGTATTATAGACTTGAGATGACATTTGCCGGACAATTCCACCAGAAGCCGGCAAGAGTGTGAAATAAGATTCATTTGAAAATATTGCTGTCTTTCATAACTCCACAGTCCAGACTTTATGAAATAAATGCCACTTTTTCTTGCTACAAGCATTAGCACCACAGATTAATGGTTTTTCAATTGCAGCTTGGCCAAAAATACTCAGCTAATGGAAGTCCCTTCTAATTGCTAAAAACAAGATTTGTGAGTATGACATTCATTTCAGCAGTAACTTGGGTAGAAGCTCTTTGCTTCTTTCTGATCACAATCCTCCTTAATGATCGCTTTTCATGATCATTTAACACACACTTTTGTTCTCACTGTGATTCAGTGGATGATGTTTTTCCATATTTCAACTATACAGAATAATCTATATCTTGGTATCTTGCTTTTGGAAGCATCCATCATATGTGCTCCAACATTAAGCTTACATTTGAAGTTAGATAGCTCTGAGATGATGCAATTGCAATTTCATAGGACAGACTTCATAAATGACCTGTGCATTACATCAAGTCATTGTAGAGGTGGAGTGAGTAGAAAAAACACGAACACCACCTATGCATTTCACTAAAATAAACATTTCTTTTTTAGCGTACATTTCACGAGGTATTTCCATAATTTTGTCCACCCCATTTACATTAGATAAAGAAAATAAGCTTTAAATAAAAATTGTAAATTTAAATTTTCAGTACAGTTCTTCATTAAAAAAAACATACTTTTGATTTAGCTTCTAAAGATTCCAGTTGAGCCAATTTTCTTGACAAAGCTGCTTCTTCATCAGCTTTTGAATCATACTAATAAAAAATTAAATTGGTTACAAACAAAGACAGCAATTATTATAACTTCAGTAAATTTTTAGAACTTTAATTAACTATATAAAAAGATATACAAAGAAGTTTTATAAAACTGACTCTTATTTCATGAGTGTAAATGATAAATAAAAAGGTAAGAAACCAATTAAAAGCTCTTAAATCTATTTTTAATCATTGAACTGAGAATGAAGAATAATAAAATTAAAAGAACTGAAGAAATGCATTTAATATATTTAAAGATTTTTGTATTACAAAGTACGGGACTATCTCACAAAAAAATTATGAATGCTTTTTTAAATGTTAACAAAAAATTATAAAAAATATGAAAACTTGCATAAATTAACTCATTAACTTAACAATGAACACAATTGATTCTACCAAACTTCTAAATGAAAAGAGCTAAATGATTCAAATTCTCTTAACAAGTCTCTACTAACAATGAAAGAGAATGAATAAGTGTTGGTAATTTATAAGCCAGATCATTTTACCAAAAGCTAACAAAATAGTCGCTTACATATTTAAGAAGATTAAGAGTGATTTTTAAAAAAAATTAAAACAGTTTTTGATATTTCTCCATCATTACTTCCAAAAATATTACAGCAGAAAAAAGATTTTTTTAAATCTTAAAGCTGAAAAATTTATTTTTTCCATAATATCAATGTTTCAGCCATATAAATTTCTGTAATTTTAATAAACATTTAAAAAATATTTTAGGAATTACCTACAATTATATAGTTAATTAGTAAAGTTAAACCCTGGACTCTTCTCATTATTGATATAAATGTTCCATTTTTGGCTATTTTCCCACTGTTGATGAAAACTGATAAGCAATGAAATTGGATTTTAAAAATACATTAATACTCTTAATGCTTGAAAATTGTTTTCTTAATTTAGTCCACTGACTTTTTTTTTGTTTTTGTTAAATACAAGAAGCTTTTATGCATAATCCTCTAATTAATTACACAAATGATGAAAAATATTCTGAGTAGATATAAAATTTCAAAGTCAAGTAATCCTATTGCCTGTTTTTATGATTTAAGTAAAAAATTTTAATTTTATCAAAAAAGTTATAAATAACTAAAACTTTAAACATTTCTATTTTTCAAGTAGAAGTTAACATTTTAGGTGAGACCATAGAAAATTAGAAAGACATATTGCACAATGAAAAAAAAATTCTTTACAGCTCTTAAAGTAATAGGTATTAAAAAGCTATTAAATATAAAAATATTTTAATGAAGAAGTTATAAATATATAAATAATAGCTTTAGCATTAATATTTTTGGGAAATAATTGATCATTAAAGGTAACTAATTAATAATAATATTTATTAATTCTTTGTACTCGGATAGTGCCTTTCACTACCATTAAAAAAAACTCCATATTATGATGTTTTCTTTATTCATTTTCAAATTTTAGATGTAAAAATGCCAACAAAATTTTTCAGAATAGTAAACAAATATCTGTATTAAATAATTATGTATCAAATTATTTTTCTGGGTGAAAAGGATTAAAAAATCACAGAAGCATATGTTATAGAAATGCTAACATTCAGAATTAATTAATAATTTAAGAAATATAAATTTAATATATAGAAAAATCTTCAAAAATAATTTAAAACTAACCTCTGAAGATAAAATTGGGCCAGCAATTAGAAACAACTGTTCAATAAATATAACCCAAGGCTCACTTCTCAATCTACTAACTGGTATTTGAAGTTTTATTTTCCCAACAAAGCCTAAAAATTATAAAAATAAATATAAAATTATGATAAATGGTTTAGAATAAATCTTAATTTTATAGAATTTTACATGCAAGTACCAGAATGTATTTGTACAGGAAGTTCTAAGAATTTTAACGCATCTTTTCTAAGAGGTAGATTTTCAAGTTCCACTTCCCCTAAAAAATTACCAAAATGTTAATAAATCAAATTTAGTCAGAAAATACATAATGAATATGTAACAAACAAACAAACAAAAAAAACTACCTTGCAATAATCCAATTGATAACTGATCGGTGTTTAGATTTTCTAAATATTCTCCAACGTAAGTATTTAGAATCCATGCTGCAAGGCCTTCTAACATTACACGTGATTCAAACTAATGATAT
The DNA here is from genome assembly GCA_026289955.1 of Argiope argentata. Taxonomy (NCBI): domain Eukaryota; kingdom Metazoa; phylum Arthropoda; class Arachnida; order Araneae; family Araneidae; genus Argiope; species Argiope argentata. Next base: position 751,738 of record JAOUZG010032691.1, on the reverse strand, counting down.
AAAGTAGGAGAAAAAGTATAAGAAAGCCATACAATAGAAATTAAAAAATAAATCTTTATAACCTTTTTTTAAATACTAAAACAACATTATTATTATTTGAATGATAAGCTTTAATTCTTTTATGAATACCTTTTAAAATATTTAATACAATAATAAAATGTTAAAAAAATTATAAGTTTTATTATAACTTCAGAAAGAATTGTTGTATCATACAATTAGCTATATAAATGAAATAATCTTAAAGAAACACATTTGTAAATTCAAAAAAAAAAAAAAATTGTATTATTTTTCAAAGAAAAGAAATGTTTCTGAGAATTAAAAATATTATTAGCCAGTTTCTGTTTGATGCTCTCTGTTTACAAAATTGCATCAATTAAATAGTATCTGTTTAAAGCAAATACTTCCAAAAATATATAAATATTCTAGTAATGCTACAATTGATAATAAGAAAACATCAATAATAGAAAATCAGCATGATAAAAAGTTTCTAAAAATGATTAATTAAAAAAATAACAATTTAAAAAACACTAAAGGAATTATTTTTAAAAAAATGTTCTTCATTATTATTTAAAACATGTTTTTGGAGAAAGATGCTTAAAGATGTGATAGTCTAAAAGATTAAAGCTAAGCTACCATTGTTGAAATGCTTATTTATGTATAACAACCTCCAGAGAAATTAAGTGAATAATTCTGTAATCAAATCAAAATTTTATTAATCAGTGTTACATTAAGCTACCATTAACCTAACCTCCTGAAAGAAGAAAAAGAAAACTATGAAACATAATCCAAAAAGTTTATTTGACTGACCTTCTAATACAACAGATAAAATACTTTCACGCATGTTAAAAAAAAAAAACGTGCATATTTCTTGCACACTAATATATTGAGTATTCTATGCAACAGTTTACTAAGCTGGCAATAATATATTCAAAACACTAAGTAACAACATCAAAAAAAATCCTTTATTTCAAATAGTAGCAGAGAAATAGAGTATGAAGTGCCAAATGTCAACATATATCCAATACAAATAAAAATATGTTTTTCTCCCTCAATGACAACGCACTCTTTGCCATATGATTACAAAATTTTCAAAGGACCTAATCTAATCGATTTCTTTGAGTAATTAAAATATGAAATGGGATTGTATACTTATGACACGAAAATAAAAAGACAATTATTTTATTTTATTAATTTATATTAATTCAATTTTTTAACAGAGAAGAACAGTGTGATAATATATTTATAAAATTTAAAAAAGCATAAATGCGCATTAAAAATATAATATTGAACTATAAATTAATGTAAATCTCACCGAAACGGGGATAAACAATCAATTGATAATAATAATGAAATTAAATTTTGAAACAAATCAGATCTCACATATCTGAAGACAAACAATCATATGGTTTTGTAAAGTTGATGCAAACTGCAAGTATCACATTGAAATGAAACTGCATCACTGATAGAAGTGAAGAATAAAAACATTGCATCAAGATGTTTCCCTCCTACTGCAAATATTTAAAAATATGAAGCACATTTTCCCACTCTTGCACATGCATACATTTATAAATGAAAGACCTTCTCTAAAGGAAATAAGACAACTAGTTGTTTTTTATCAAATATTATATTTAATTTAATATTGTGAAAGTGTAAAAAAGAAGTACCTTTTCATATTTGTTTAATATTAACTACTGTTTCATTTGTCGCGACCGTAACTTCGAAAAAAGCGGATTTTTAAAATTGTACAGTAAAATCAGTTCATTAATTTTTTCGTCAATTTATTGCAATTATTTATTATTTTTTGAACTGTTAGTTAATTAAAGTGTTTTAAACATTTGATATAAATATGGATTTTGATACAGTGATGGGGTTGGATTACGAAACCCAACATTTGGGTTTCCATCCTAGAACGTTTTTAGATAGAGGTACGATTGAATTTAAAACTTTATAAACTGGTATGCAATGAATTGAAAAAGATAATAATTTTAGGAATATAGGTTGATTAAAATTAATACAAAACTTAAAAGTAGCTATTCATGACTCATTTAGTATTTTTAAACCGTCTTTGTCGATTTGATTGTTCGCCATTGTGTTAGATTTCATTCAAACTCTTATGCTTTATTTGATATTTAAATTTCTATCAGTTAAATAATATATAAATTTCAAACTAATAGGCTTTTAAGTAGTGTTATTTTAATAGCACTATCCTTCTTCTTTTTTTAAATCATGAATAATCAGAAAGAAGTCTAGGCACAATGATGAAAAATTAATTTTTCTCATCATCTTGCATTTAATTACATTAATATTTTACCATTTTTCCTCCTTCAGCGTTTAAAAATGGTTAGCAATATGAAATTGACTATTTGTGTGTAAAGTGAAGCAAATTAAATTTTATTGCAGCTATTATTACATTTGAGGAAAATAATTGTCTTAATCGATTTTATCAAAGAAATGCTTTAAAAATTTTAGATGTGTTAAAATTTTATTCCTAAAACCTTTTGCTGTAATTTTAGAAAGATTCTGATCATTCTTAATTAATTATATGACTACTTATTTTCTTTTAAAAAGAATTCCTTTGAGATGTACATTTCCATCCTTCAAAATAAATATGTGACAAATTTGTTGGCCTCTTGATTTGTCCTTTAGAGCATCAAATAACAAATGCACATACTTTCATTTTTATTAGTAGTAAAGAAAAACTGATTTTCATGTTTAAATTAATTTTATTATCGAGTATTTCAAATGATAGCTAGAAATGTATTTGTGTTTATTTTCATTGCTAAATTGTATTTTTGATATTGAAGAATATTTGGTTTGTTTTTAAATTTCATTTTCTCTTTCTAAATACATTTTTCAGTATATAATTCCTTTTATGAAAGCCTGTTTGAAGCTTTAAATGAACTGAAAAAACACTTATGTACTGAGGTATGTATTTTTGTTATTTACGTAAGTAATAAATTTAAAAATTAAAAGTGCTGTAAAAATTCCTTTAAATTTCTTTGCTTTTTTTTTCTAAATTAACTGTACATTTTTTATTATGGATTTCAAACTTATGATATGTATTTCATAAAATAACATTTCAAACATGGATTTTAAAAAAAAAACTATTCTATATTTGCATCTTTTTTATTTTAAATTTATTTCAAGCATTTTAATGAAACTTGTAACTGTATTGCAAATCTTTTTGCATTTTTCTCTAAAAATTAGTTATTTCTCTCTTTATGTTAAAAGTTTATGTAATTTGCATTAATTTCAGTCCTAATATAATTTTGGTGATCATTTGTTTAAAAAAATTATTTTGAAAGGTATGAAACATATATTCCCATAGGCAAGTCTTAAACAACTACCCATCAAGTGATCTTTAAATTTATTTTTGGGCATAATTGAACTTTCTGTTTGTTGTCTATTTCTTTTACATCTTCTCACTGATTGAATACTTTTTGGTGACTCAGCGAACACTCCAAACCATTTTGAAACTCGATTAATTAGTTAAGTGATGTGCTTAATTCAATGCTCTTATAAGTATTTTCAATGGAGCAATATAACATTTTTTTGAAATTTGTTTACAATTTACTGCTGTCATTTAGTAATAAAATAAATTTCTGTGGTAATGTATGTTTTTTTATTAAGAATTATTTGAGTATCCTTTGAATTATTTCTCTGATTTATATTGCTATCCATATATATATTATGAGTCACTGGAGTAATTATGAATAGTTATTGTAATTTTAAATCTATTTTCAGTTTTTAGATTGTTTTTGATTTTGCTGTAGCCATTTGCAAATAATCCCCCTATTATAAATATTCTATTTCTTTTACAAAAAAAAAAAAAAAAAAAAAAAAAAAAACCAAACCTTTTTTGTTATCTCAGATGTATCAAAAATTTACTTTGAGGTATATTTTCAATCATTTGCATTTAAAAAATAGATTTTTTTTTTCAAATGTCGTTATAAGGAAATTATATTTTTACTGTGTAATTTTTACATTTGCATTACCAAATCTTTATACAGTAGTTAGTATTAATTAACCTTGCATTTTCTGTAATAATTCTTTTTTATTAATGTACATTTACCTTTTCTTTTGTTATTAAAAATCAAAAAGCCAATGGAATATATTAAACAAGAAATCATGATTGCTAAAAATTAAGATAGGTCTTAAATTATAAATAGATTAGCAATTGCTCTGATTTAAATAAATTAATAAGAATGTTTTTGCAATCATTCAAAAATTTCCACAGGTCTGTTTGAATAAATCTAGATTATTATTATTATTATTTGGTTAAAATTTAAAGAAAATCTGTTGAGTACTCTTAGAAACTTTAGGGTTTCAACAGTGTGATTAGTTGCGATATCTTAAATTCTTTGTTATAGTTGAACTATTCAAAATCTGTACAAACCTAGATGAAATATCATTAAGCATAGAATTTTGATTTTCAATATGTACAGTCATAATTTATTACTGCAATTTTGGTACTTTTCCGTTAGCTTGGTGCAAGCAAAAAAATTGCCAAATCATGTAGAGTCTCGCTGACTGTTTTGTCATTATCTTCTCTTGGCAACTTGTCTTCCATTTGGTTCATGATTGGCAACATTTGAACCTGGCTAGTGGAAAAGTTAGATTTTTTTAATGCTTGAAACAAAGTAAGCTCCAGAAATATAAATATTGCTAAAAGGAAAATGGTATAACTATTACTGTGCTCAATTCTTCTAAGATTATTTCAAAGTAAATACTTTTAAGGTCATATTGGTGCCCATTGCTTTCTGAAAATTAGTAAAAGAATGCTGAAGTTTAATAATTTTTATTTAATAATCTTGTAATAAAAATATGAGAACTTATCTGTCTAATAGCAAAAAATATTGATTAGAATTAACAGAAAAGGAAAACAACTCAAGTATCTTTTAGATTGTAGGACCAGTGCTGAATTGATTTTGTATGAGTCTGAAAATATGTTGCAAAGTGTAAAATCTGAGGTGTGTAGAAGTTCTAAGATCTTTTTTTTGTTTTTATTCCTCAACTATCATAATTTCCTGTAGCTCTGCATAGCTAATATTTCTTAGAATTTGTTCCTTAAATTGGTCTTTGGAACATTTAAGACCTATATGGATGAAATGTAGTTTATTGATACTTCAACATATTTGCATGCTAAGAATTTATTAAACTTTTAGAATAGAATAGAATTTCTTTTGCATTGCCAAAATTAGTGTATTATTTTAGGTTCTAAGAACTTTTTATTTCACCACTCTTTATTTCACAAATTTTATTGTTTTTGATTTCAATGCATTTATTCCTTTTACAGTATAGTCATATTGTCCCTGTTAGTTCCATCCATTCAAGTTCAGATGAATTGTTTCAAGAGCTAATAAGAATATTAGATAAGGCTATTGATAAACTTGAAGTAAGACTGTACTGAATTTGATTTATTTTATATTTTTAAATCCTACTCTTTATATTAAAGTAGGATATAGTAAAATAATTTTTTGTTAATCAATAATTGTTTATTTTGTATAGCAGTAAAATGTCCCAACTAATAAATTTTATATTAACAGTTTGTATTTGAATCATGTATTAAACAAACAAAACATTTTCTAATCACTATGTCTAAAATGTGTTAATTTGTAACAGCCAGACAAGATTTTTTTTCCATCTTATTTTCAATTTATTGGATTTTGTAGTGAATGATATGTTTTGCAGCATTTGTTTAAATAATAAAAAAAAACATCTGTTTTTGTTTGAAAGGAATGAAACTATGCTTTTAAAAAAATTATTTAAATACTGCATACAAATTTTTAATTCAGTACGAAATTGTTAATTTAGCCAATATTTTCTGTTTCTACTAAAATAAAATACCTGGGCTACAACTTTTTTAAAAAAATCTTATCATTAATAAATCCCAGTTTTAAAACATAAAGAAATAAACATTAAAATAATGCAATTTTGTCGTCAATCATTGTAATTAGTTTTCTTTTCCTAGATTTATATTGATAAAAACATCTTCATGATACCTAGTCATGTTATATTACCTGAAGACGAAATACATCTTACAAATCCCACAACAAAGGAAGAAAATGAGGAGCTAGACAAAGAAATAGAGCATTTAAAACAAAGAATACTTAAGGTAAATAATCGTTTTTGTAAATTTTATAAAAATAATCATTTATTTTTTATACTTGAATTAATTCGTTAGAGAAAAATGTTTTAAAATAAAAGGTTAAGCCTTGATTTAGTTTTACTGTATTTATAAATATAATTTTTTCAAATTGTTTTTTGAAGAAAAAAAATCATATGTCACTCATTAGTAGAAAAATTTAATCATAAAACATTATGTTTGACAATTGCTTAATCAGATAAGACATATTTTCATGTAGATTTCAATTGTTTTGGAATCAAATTATATCATTCTTGAGGGTAATAAATTTTCTGTATTGGTTGGTAAATGCAATGATTATGCAGTATTTTTAATATCAAGCACTCTTAAACAGATTTATTCATTTTATTGTTCAATTAATTATATTTACCTAACTTTTCTATGTTTCTCATAGTTCATTATACTTTGAAGTTAGGCTTAGGCCGATCTTTGGCCTGTATCTCATTTGATATAATTCACATTGTGACTTTAATTAACAGTTATATGCAGATATTAATGTTATTCTACCTGAAACAGATATATTATTGTAACATTAAAGAAATATGCATTAAATGAACTGATAACATGATGTATTTAACTTAATTTTGTCAGTTTATGTCCAGAATTTTGAGAAATTATTTTTCTCATAATTTAATTTTTATTGAATTGAATAAAATAAATATATTTATTAAATTTATATTAAATCTAGGAAAAATCATTTAATTAGGAAAAGAAATGCATCCCCAAAGATGTTAAATATATAGATTTCATGCTGAAAAAGTTACTTGAATCTTTATCTACATTTTGAAACAACAGTTTTCTGTTGCTTTGATGAAATTGATCTATAAATTGTTGATTAAAATTTAAATAGGTAAAAAAACCCTGCAATACTGAGAAATCAATTATCAGATAACTATTGTCTTGTATAGGAACTGAAAATATTGATGTTAATGGTTATGAAAACTATAAAAAAGTTTCAATAGTTTGTTAACTAATCTTGACAAAGCAGATTAAACTAGTTTTGTATTATTATTTTTTCCCATGGACTAATTTTTTAAAAATTATTTAAATATTTGGGTAATATGATAAATAACAAGTACCTTTGAGAATGTACAATTTACATGGTGTGAAGACTGTAAAACATTTATTATTTATTATTATTAAATGCATATGAATGTCCGAATTTCTACTCAACTCAAATAGTAAAATTTTTGTGAAAAATCAATTCTATTCCAATTATTCATTCTTCTATCTATGATATTTTATAAAAATTATTTTCTTCTGTTTACCAATTTCAATACTTAACCAATATCTGAATACTTAAAAATTCTAATTAGCTAAGTTAACAACAACAAAAAAACTGTCTTAGTCAATTTGAACTTTTATTTATTAACTAACCATAAAAATATGCAACATAGTTATTTAAAAACTCCCCAAAAGTTGTTCGAATTTAATATTTAAAAAATATGGAGAAAATAAAATACTGAATAATGTAGTTAATTTTTATTTAATTTTTTTTTTCCTTTGCGAAATAAAACTCAAAAATATATTCATAAAGAATTATTAAAATGTATGCTCATTAGTGAAATATTTGTTTGCTTTCAAAATCATAAAAAAGACAAACAGAATAGCTAGTCACCTGAATATAATCAGGAAGTGTCAGGAAAATTTATTACAAAATTGGAAATTTTTAAAAATGAGAAGGGCTGCATTTTTTTTATATGATTTAATGTACATGTAATTATTTGCCACAAAAATTTACAAATTTTATTCATACTGTCTTTTTTTTTTTTTTTTTTTTTCAAAAAAAAATTATACTTCCAAAAAAAATTTCTTTTTCTGCTGTATAAAGAAGAAAAAAATAAGTAGGGATTAGTTTGAAACTTTTTTCCCTGTATTTTGCTGGTAAAGCATCGAGCCAGCATGCAAACAATTAACATTGATTTTAGATTGCTAACTATAATAATAATATTTTAATTTGATTAAAAAAAATCAGTGTAGAAATTTTACTTTGTGTATATAAATGATTTTTTTTATTAGTAAAATTTTTTAGCTTTGATTAGTATGGCAGTAAAAAATATGTATAAGGGAGACCACAGTGGATAAAAATAGATTATTTCTTTTTTAAGCATTCTGTCAATGTGCATATATTTTTTAACTGTGTTTTTTAGTAAATTTGACAAATAATTCTGAGATATGACTGGCTAGTTAAAAGTCAGTTTAGCGAGGCTTGTATCTTTTAGAGTTGGTTAATGTAGTGGCTTAAAAAAGGGGAAGGGTTTTGAACAAATGTTGCTTTGAATGAATATAAATGTTTTTCATTTTTCATTCTGAAAATATTGAAAACATCTGAAAAATGCCAGGAAAAAAAATTTAAAAGCCAGAAATTCAAGAAAATTCAAACAGAAATATTTACCACCCTCACTAAAAAGGTTTATTTTTTCTTTTTATGCTAATGAAATATTTTTAAAATATGCTTATATCTTATATATTCCCATTAACATTCTGAATTATTCAATATCATGTCATATTTTCTCTACATGCTAGTTTTCATCCAAGTCCATATTTGTGAGAAAAATTTGAAATAATTTCATAGAAAAGGTTAAAACTGCACTATATATCAAAAACTGTGTAAAACAATAAGTATTGTTAAAAATACTTTTACATTAATTATATATCATTCTATTATCTAGAAGAATTTTTTAAAATAACAATAAAATTGTTACCTCTAAAAATTGTGACAATTTTTCAAAAAATTCAGACGATTCAAAACAATTTTAAGTAATATGAAAGTAGCTTTTTAAAACTTTGAATTAAAATATTTAATTGGCCACCCTTTTCTTTTTCTTGGTTACTATACATATTACAGTCGCTAACTTATAATTATTATAATAAATTAATGCTATATTCTAAATTTTATTTAGGAGAGAATCCGTAAAAACATATTAAAAACAAAATTAAGGGAGCAGCAACATGTTCAAGAAGAATTAGTTATCTTCATTAATAAATTGAGAGATATTAAAGCTATTGTGAGTCAAGTAAAGGGTAAGTAATTCATAATTTCAGTTTAAGCAATTTTAAATCAAAAATGAAATTACACTTTTTGATTATGTTCTAATATAATATCAGAAAAATATTATTGTATAAATTTATTTTCAGAAACACAAGATGATCTCAAGCTTACCTTGGAAAAGTGTTGGGAAATATGGGATACTTTGAAACAGCCTCCACAAATCAAATAATTGTGTCATAATTTTAAGTGTACTACTGGATTGTGTGAAAAAATTAAGAAACTTCCTATATTACCTATCATTGCATAATGTAATCTGTTCTGAAACTGATATTGTTTTGTTTGATTTTCAATATTAATTTTATTACATTTAAGTTATAGCTTTAAGTCGTATTGTTATGCAAATGATACGTTGAGATGATAAGAAGGAAGAAAAAGTAACTTCTCTATATTGAGATTTCATATTTTTGTATTTACATGTATTTAAAACAATGACAAGTGAAAATAAAATATTTATAATTTTAATTTTGTAAATAAAGAAGAAAATTCATGTGATAATAGTTCTTGTTTTTTTATAAAATCCATGAATTTTCAAAACTCGATATTTTTGTGTATATATTTTTTCCTTAAAACTTAAGATGTTTTATATTCTTATATAACTATATATATTTTTTATACATTGTGCATGTTTAAAATGATAATAAATATTGTATGTACATATTTTTGATGGATTGGTATATTTACTTTATAAAACTTCAGTTTTTCAGCAAGCTCAAAATAAAATGGGTGTTTTTTTAACCAGCAAAATAGTTTTTATTTGTTTGCAAATGGATTGCTACCAATAATCACAAACAATGGCTGCAATAAATCTTCGATTCTTTTGATAGCCTGCAGAGAATGAAAAGAATAGAGAATAAGCATTGTTTTAAAGATGAACAATTTTTTAAATTGTAATTCTCCTTACTTACCTCGGGCACAGATATAGCTGCAAATCTTACAATGCAACCAAATAATTTTCTACTGTTGCTCAAATTCAATGAACTTCCAGAGAATAATATATCTGGGTTTGGCTTTTCACCTAAAATATCAAATTTTATAATGCTAAAATATAATTTCAACTAAACTATAATAAAACTGGATGATGAAAGGAAATAATTTTGATTTTATTCATAAATTAATAATGAAGCATGATACATACATACAAAATTAGGAGATTATTTTACCATATTTGCTTTTTATTACAAAACCATACAATAACTAATCACTCCTTTATACAAAAGTTTACCTCAAATTTATGAAGTTATTGTATCTCATTTCAAATATTTTCTTAAAGAGATGAGAATCAAACATGAAAAATTAAAAATATACCAATCATTAAAAAGGAAAAAAACTATGACATTATAAGATTTTAAAAATATTCATTCAGATTTGATGAGAAAGCTATTTTGTTTCCACTGTATTGCATGAATTATATTTAAACATTTCAATTTACTATTATCTTTGAAGGTTCTCAAAGTGAAAGGGGGGGGGTTACTTCCAAATTAGAGATTTTTAATAAATTTATATAAAAATTCAGTACAATTGAATTACAAATTAAAGATTTTTTTATTGAATAAATAATGATGCATTGAAAATTTCATAAAGAAATTCTAGTTGATAAGATGATATTTTTGAAAGTATAATTAAGATATCTTGAATTCTTATGAATTGATATAATTGTTTTCTTTTGTTTTCAATTTTTAAAATAATAATAATAATAATAAAATATTTTCCACTTGAATTTTCTCAATACTTTCAATTTTAAGCCAATATAATTCTTACTCCACAGTTTTAGTTAAATAATAGGTAACTATCAAATTATGAAAAAGAGGCTCTAGTAATAGGTAACTATCAGGCTCTAAATTTTTTTATAGTCTGAAAGTAGCAGTCTTTAGTTGTTCATCCCCCTCCACATTTTAAGCGTTGATTGCTTTCTCTTCTGATTTTTAATAATATCCCCCCCTTCTAAAAGCAGCAAAATATCTGAATTTTATGCTATGACATTAAATGAAAATCATGTCTGATTTTCTCAAAATTTTCTAAATATTGTTCTTAAATATTGACAAGTTCTTTATTTTCAAAGTAAATGTTTTTTAATTGATAAGAATTATGCAAACACATACCATAAGCTCTACATTTTTCCAGCTGTGAGAGAATAGATGAGGATAAAGATTTTAGATGAGGACCCATAATCATACAGGTTCCAACAATATTGTAGGATTTCATTGCCTTTTCAATGGAAAGAAATGTGGAATTATGAATATTTTGAGATTCTCGAAATTCAATCTTGCCATCTATGAAAATTGATGATACATTTTTTAATCTAGAAAAGAAAATGATTAATCTGTTTATTGTGGGAAATATTTATTCTTATAAACTATTATTTAAATTAAGTATTTACTTTATTAATTTGTTTCCTCAGGAATAACAGTTAAAACTCTGCATTCAGAAATTATTTGTGAATACAAGCTTTAAATCTTTGAAAATGTTATATTTAAAATGAGGATTCACTTCAAAATGTAGAGCACAATATCAGATAGATATCTTGCTAATTAGTATCTTTTAATATAATATATATTACTATGCATTGTCTTTCCTTCCCCCTTCTATTATAAGTATCCAATTGCTAAAAAAACACTAAAATTATTCCTAGATTAAGTATGATGATAAGTAATTATGATTGCAATATGCATGCTGAAACTTCTAAAATGATTATTCTTATACAAGATTTATTTCAAAAAATATTCTTTAGAAACTTATTTTTATTGGCATTTGACTATGGGTAAAACCTCATTTTGGGTTTAAAAAATCCAGACTGTCATTGTGATTTTGATTCTTACTTAGAGTTACAATTTTGAATACATTTTATAATATCTATTAACATCTATAATCCTTTTTATAAATCTATTTTTTTAAAAAAAATATGATAAAAACATTCTTTAAGACAATATAAAAAATCAATTACTTAGAAAAAGCCCAGCGTTCACCTTTCATATACCTTCCTGAAGTAAACCAGTCAAGTAATACTAAATTTCCGTCGGGTGCAAGATGAAATGTTTGAGATTGATAGTAAGATGCCTTCCTGAAACATATCAAAGGATCAGGTAATATGCATAAGAGAGCTTCAGAAGCTATAAAATATTTTCCATGTAGTTGACTGTCTTTTCCATTGTCACAACAATAAACCTAATAAAGGGATAGTATATAAAAATTTATTAAATACCATAAAAGATACATAAATAACTTACAGTGAAATTTGTATAGGTTCTTAGACTATTATCTCTACTTTTATTACCATGAAAAAAAATGTGTGTGTGTGTTTAATAATTTATTGATAAATAATTTATAATAAAAAAATTAAATATACCTTTTTTCCTAAGCCTACAAAAAAAAAATTAAAACTGAAGTTCTTGTCTTTGATTTTCATAATAATGTTCATCACATTAACAAGTTATGTTATTTCCTACAGACATATTATCTTGATTTTTCATATTTAAAGTATCTAACTAAGTTCAATTTATTTTTCAGTGTTAAGAAAAACAATAAATGATAGCATGTAAATTTAATAAAATGATTCTCATACATTTATTAAATATTTAATTAAATACTTCTCAACCTATCTAGAATTTAATCGACTATAAGATACGAACAGTTTTATTTAATAAATATTTTATGAGCATTTAAAATTAACATCAATGATTTTTTGTGATATAACTGATAAATATTGCTTTCTCAGATGTTTTTTCCCCCCCTTACTTCTGTGTTGCTAAAATTTGGAGATGTGTAATATTTAGCACAACTAAACATTCTAAAAATAATTGTGACTCTAACTTCCTGTTTATTAATTTCAGCTGTAATATTCCAATTAATATATTGCAGCATGTTATATTTTACATTCTTTTATTGGTTGTGTAAAATTTTTAAACAATATAAAATTAGTTGAGACTGTTTATTAAATTTCAAAAATATTTTCAGCTTTACTGTTATTCTGAAATTTTACATATATATTCTTAAATCATAATATAATAAATAATATATTATCTTCAATTTACAATTCATTAGTGAGACAGTATAATTAATAAAAAAAACTTTTTCCAACTTTGAAATAATTTCTTTTGCTATAGAAAGAATTGAAACTAACAAACTGTAAATTAAATTATACATATATTATTTATATAAAAATAATTTTACTGAAAATCTTAATCAGGTTATTGAAGGTCAGTAAGTTTAACATTGATTTGCAATAGTGCAAATTTTTTAAGATAACTAAAAAAAAAATCCTTGGTTTATATGAAATATATATATATATATATATATATATATATATATATATATATATATAAAACTTTTCAAGATTATAATTGCTTAGATATTTTTTACTCATTTGATTGAAAATTGGTTAGTGTAAATGATTTTATGTTCAAGTACCTTAGGAAAAGACATGGTTGCTAATGCAATACAGCATCTATGTCCAACTTTTAAGGAAATATTTATATTATCCCCTTCAACTAAACCTCCTCCATAAGTAATAGGAAAAACCCATTGGCAACAAGATTCTGAGATGGATGATGGGCACATGATTTTCAGCTGGAATGTAAAAGGAAAAGAAAATAGTAACAGAAACATATAAAAATTTAGTTTGATATTTTCCTGTTACCTCAAAAGTAGATGTCAAAACGTATTTCCTATCACCATGACTGCTATTAAAATATGTACCAAATACAACAAAGCCAAAAGAAAAAAAGAAGCTTTTAGTGGTATAAAGGGCAATATTCAGTCCATTTTGTGGATATTTTTTCACTGCTGTTTAACAAATGGAAAACTGGTATTTAATTTGAAAATAAGTAGCTAAAAATAATATACTATTAACCCTAAAAGTCATTTGGCTTTAAAGGATTAATAGAGGCGCAAGCAACAAATTAATAAAAAACTAAAAGCAATTACTCAATATTATTTTTGATTCATTTATGTGCAGACTAAATCTTGTATATTAAGAAATATAATGGTGCAATTTGAATTAATTTTAATAAATCTCAATTCAATACTTATGAATTATTATGATTATGAGTAATATTCAAAATTGATGAATATTACTCAGAATAACTATTAATATTTTCTCTTATAAATTTCTTGCATATTAAGAGCATAAATTTGTGATAATTCAATCTGGGTATGAACTTTTGAATTTAGATTTTCTGAGGTGCGGGTGAATATAAAAACAGCTTAAAATATAAATTTTGAATACATTTGTACAAATTAAACAAAATATTTTATGTCATCATCTTATCAAACAGTGTAACTAGTTTCTTAAAGATTATATATAACCCACTGATAAGCATTGTTTTTTTCTATCTTAAAACTATTTAATAAACTAAATGCATTTAGACTAGCATTGAAAACATAAATTTTATAAATAATTAATAAGCCAATGAAATCTGGTATATTGATATACATATTTATTTACATTCATTTAACTCAATTTTGATTGCAATAATTCATATTGTTGATATTATTTATATCAGTAGGGTATGAAAAAAAAGTATTGCGATGAACTACTACAGATTGTCTAGAGACATATAAATACCTAATAGAGGATAACCAATCTCAGATCATTTCTGTACCTACCAAAGTAGCATGAATTAAGAGTTTCTCATTCTTAATTATAAAGTGCCCCTAAGCGCACGCACTAAAGAAAGTAAAGTATTAATGGACTGGATGAAATGTAAGAAGAATGTTGAAAATTCTCTCCCCTCCGCCTCTTTTTAAAACAATTATTAAAAGGTAAATGAAAAGGTGAGTGCCATTCATTTTTGTTAACTTTTGATATACATTAGTTTAAAAAGCTATAATATAAATTTAAAAAATGAAGTTACATTGTATTTATAAAAACAGGCATTTGTAATAAAAACAAACATATTTTTAAGGTTATTATTATTATTATTATTATTGCCAACAGAGAAACTAAAAAGAACCAGTTATGCTCAATGTTATTAGTTGCCTTTTTTGAAGCTCATTTCCACATGTCCTATTTTTAGATTCTGAAAATTTCTTTTAATGTTTATGATCATGTAAAATATGGAAATGAGATTAGTTAGAGGAAATTTCGCCCTCAAAAATATATAAAAATTTAAGCTTACAAATTCATAATTAAATATCAATAAAGATAATCAAATATTCTTAAATCTTTAAAATTAAATTTTAATATTTATTTTCATAATAATACCATCTTGTAATATTTGGGCATAATTATATAGAGAAGAAACAACTATCATTTTAGATATAAAATGAATTATATATATTTATATTATACTGAAAAATAGATATTGAGATAAGAGATATAGATAGATACCTCAGGCATCAATCTTTTTAAGATATCAAAGATGAAAGAAGGTAAGAGTGTTAATAATTATTTTTTAATCAAAATATAGCAATGGAAGAGGGGGGAACAAAACTGTATCCTGTACTGTATTTATAAGTGCAAACTGTATTATAAGTGCAATACTGTATTTATAAGTGCAAACTTACAAATGCAATTAAGAATGAAAACATTAGATTATTCTCAAGCTGCTTCTCCCAATCACTATGTAACTGATTCTATATGCACTAAAAAAAGGAAAGTACATATTTTTTCCCGACGGAATTTAATAAGGGTAGGTGTTATTTTTTTCTATGATGGCAAACTTTGTTTTTTACAAAGATAATTGAAATTGTGTGTGAAATATGTTTAAAAACTAATATAAAGTGATCTCGGAAAAAAATAAATATTTAATTTAGGGTCAAACTGAAAGATTTATGTTAAAAATTATTTTGATTTTAAATTTCTGGAAAAAAATTGCACCTAATTAAGTATTTTAAAATTCCTTCAATCCTATCTGGAAATTTATTCCTGTTATAATCATTGTATTCAAATAGATTAACAAGAATTAGTATACATCTTTTATCACATATTAGCAATAATTACTTAAAAAAGAACTTTCTCAAAAATTAACAAAGAGAAAAACAAATCAGTTCTGGAAAATATTCATATTCTTTTATCATATAAATTGTTATTTGGCATTCTGTATCAGCATTATAATTTAAAAATTTAATCATAGATATTCATTGTTATTTAATGGTATTGGAAATGCCAATATATTTGTACTTAAAATATAAAGCTAATATCAACCTTAATTTTATGAAAATAAAAATTATGATTAATCAATCAAAATTACTTTAGGACTGTGAAAAAAAAAGAAATTCCTTTTTTTAATCAAAATGTAGAAACTTTTGTGAACATTCAAGTTTAAGTTTTAATATGGATTAAAACATTACCTTTAGATCATCTGCTATTATTTATATCTAAATCAATTAAAATATCATCTCTGTCCCATTTATTATCTTAGACTATTCAATACTCACTGGATATTCATAATAGCAATGGATAATATCCGATGGACTGAATTTACATCCATGGTTATGTTCTGTAAGACAATTGTTCTGGCAGTTTTTACTTTCATTGATTTGAAAATGCACTTCTGCAGATATTTTTCTTTCCATTAAAAAATCAGTTAAAAAAATCATGCTAATTAAAGAAAAGGAAATGAGTTCCTTTAATTTTTAGTTAATCAACAAGTGCTACGATTAAGTTTTTTATTTTAAAGTATTGAAGTCTCTTTAAATGCTTTGAGAAAAAAATGCTCCTTGTATGCGCATTAAAACCTAGTAAGGTAATCGTGAAAATTCTTATCAGAACAGCATGAACTTTCAACTATCTAGGGAAAGAAAAAAAATGAATGAATCGTCTGTTCATTTTTAGCGAAACCGAAACAAGCTACTTCTTTTCTTTTTTTAAATTTTAGTATTAATATTCATTTTTTGGCACTTTAAGCAATGGAAAGGCTTTCAAATTCAGACCATAATTCATTAAGCAGTGAAAAAAAGTATTAGGAAATGATTTTTCCTTTAAAAAAGTTTGCAAAGCAGCGAACTCCTTATTGAACAAATCGCAGCAATCAGGTCCAAAATTTATTTCGAAGTTTATTATAGAGGGTTGGCAACAAACTTATCAGGTGAAACGTGCTTCAACATAAACAAAGTGTTACATCGTCCAGTTCCTAAATTTTAGAAGTCTATCATTTTTGAATTATTCAATAAAGAATAAATTATCACAACTTCAGTATGCCTAGAGATAAGTCTGGATTGGGAAATGCGTTAATAAATGCTCATAAAAGGAAAGGAAAAATTAGGCAGAGTGGTTTTGTAAGTATTTGATTGCATTCTGAAATAAATTTTCCAAATTAAAAATAAACAGTAAATTTTCGTTGTGAATTACTTTTTTAATATAGGAATTACTGAAATCGTTTAATATTCTTTGTCTGAAATGCAGTGTTTCGGATCTATGTGAAATCTGCCATATTTTAAAACCATTTTAAGAAAATTAGATAGCTACTGGTGATGAGAGATGTATTTGTTCAGAGAACAGTTCTAATATTATTTATGCTGCACAAATTAATACTAGATAATTTGGTTATATTTAAGGATATGATACATTTCTATCATTAATTTTGTTACTGATATTAGATGTTAAACTTTACCATCTTAATTGGAATAACAGAACATTAAAAAAAAGCCAAGGAAGTTCTGGAATAAAACAAATTGTTTCATTCACATATTACTAAATGAAAATGACTTAAGTAATATTAAAGTTATTTTAGAGACTGAAATCTTTACTTAGAGATTATTCTAAATGAAAATACATTATGATTCATGGTAATTCTGCATCTTTTAGAGTTCTCTTTATTGATATTTGGCTAGCTAATCATCTATCAAGAAATCCTTTGCTAAATTGTTTGTTCTTGTTGTACAGAAAAACATCAAGTTTTTGAGGCTATATTTTAGTTTAATACTTATGTAAAAGATTTTTTTATAATCAATTTTAATGAGAGTGTCTTTTTTAATATAATTTTACTCTTTTACTAGAAATCAAGCATATTCTGTGCTTAGTGTCCATTAAACTATTATCAAAGAAACTCTCCTATTACTTATTGTTTTAGTGTCAGAGATGAAGTTGCTGACACCAATATTTCCTTTACTGTTTGGAATTATTTGGGCTGCCCTAAAATAGAAATCATATTACTTCTTAACAGGATATTTTAATAAATAATTAGGGGGGAAAACATAAAATTTGGCTGCCAGAAAAAAATATTTTATTATGACTTTTCCATATAAAATTAAATACTTCAATGTAAGCTCTTCTTTTCTTATTTTCTTCCAATGATTATCTCAGAGACATACAAGTGAGCTACCTGATGGCCGGAATTTTGGACGTTTAAATCTAAAAAGTGTCACAGAACAGACATCTTTGAATGAATTACTTGATACAGCTACATTAGCTGAAAAAGATTATGTTGCAGGTAATCAACAATTATACATTTTTATGTATGTTGTTAAATGGAATGATCAAGAGAGTTTCATTTATGAATCATATTATAATCACTTTATGATGTATAATTTAATACAATTTGGTGGATGGATATTCTTATCCCTTATATGTATATTTTGTAATTTTCGTATAAGTTTTAAAAAAATGGTTCAATGTTATTCAGTGTATTATTATTAACCTTTATAATATCATCAGATTATCATAGAATATCATATTTTAATATCATATCATCAGCAGTTACAAATTATAAAATTGTTTTCTCTGATCTTTATAAAAGTTTCGATGCATATATTTTATATATCATTGCATTTTATAAAACACTTTAGTATTCAAAATTATTAATTTGTGTTAGGTTGTGTTTTTTCTTTGAATGTGATTTATGACTATCTTTTTTTACTAGAAATAAATAACAGGAAATAGCAAGATATCAGTTTAAAAAAGTGTAATCACTTTCTTGTCCTTCTCCTTTAAAATATTATTGATATTTAACAAAAGTCACTGAAAATAGCAGTAAAGGTGGATTGAAAATATTCATTTAGAAACATTTAAATATATTATATAATTTGATTGTAAAAAAAAGGTACTTTTCTGATAGCTGGACGCTAGCAAAAAATCGTCAAATAATTTGAATACTGTTGACTGTTTCACAATTGGTGGCATTTGTGCCCAGCCAACAGAAAAGTACATAAAAAAAAAAAACCACCACTTACTTATTGTTACAGAAATTTTCAAAAATCTGTGTATGAGTTGTGCATTGAAAAAAATTCAGTAGATACAATAACAAAGAATGTATTCATTTATTCTGTATGAAAATATATATATATAGACAACAAAACACTTTTGAAGCATGTAAATGAACATCATTAATAAAGAGCTATAACAACAGAAAGCACTCAAAGAGACTTTACACAGTTACTCTTGACTTGTCTGCTATTCTCACCAACTCAATATTCTAGGGACTATGCAACTTTGACTTTTTTTCTTTTATTATATTTTTTCATAATTTCTAAGTGCCCAGAAGCTTCTAAAAAATCACGATAACTTAAATCTTAATAAAGCTAACACCAACATTTTTATAATTTCTGAGATCTTCTGCTTTCTTACCAGGAAACTTATAAAGCTTGGAAGCAACATTAAAAATTTATAAAATATTCTAGCCATTTTGCTTGGATAACCACACTACTTGGCTCTAATTAATTGACAGATATGATGTAAAAATTTCATGATATCTGTTTTGTGTATTTTATTAAATTGGAAAAAATATCTGTGAATAAAATGTTCTCAATCTTACTGTTGTTCAATTCTTTCCAATATAATTTTCGTCACAAATACTTCAATGAAAAGTGATAGTTGGGGAAATGCTCCGAGTTAAGTACAATTGTATGCATAATAATAATATTATTTCACTGTCCTCTCTTTGTTTCAAACTTTTCTCTTTAAATGTACTCATCTATCAGAAATAAAGGCTCAGCCACTAATTTATCAGCTTGGCTGTTATTATATTTGCTTATCTATCATTTAGAGAGGAGATCTATGGTTTTATTATATCCCATTTATTTTTGGTTTCCATATTTTATTGGTTTTGCAATTTAGAAAATATTATTTGTGTACATATAAATAACATATAGCATTTTTTTAAATATATATAATTGTATTTCTGCATTGGAAATTCATGTATAAACTTGTCACTAAGCCATCTCATTTTCTCAGATATTGTCATGTGAAATTTGCAATTAACTTATAGTTTACACAATAACTTATTACTTTTAAAAAATGAAAAAATTGGAATGTTGATTGAGGATTTTTTATTTTGAAATTACTTTGGAAAAATTAATAAATCCAAAATTTCATTATATTTAAAAGATTTCTCCAAATACTGTAAATTTGGACAAATATTTATTCTATCACATTGTGCATTGATTTTTTTTTAAATTTTAATCGTCGCACTAAAAATCATGCTACTAAACATGTTAAAATGTCCCTTAAAACATCACAATACTAAATAAAACTTTTCTATATTAGATTTTAAAATTTGAGCTTCTTAATACTTTGAATCACCATTATTCTCCTTTATGCAAAATCTTGTGGTTGTGAATGCTATAGCTTTGTCTGAAAAACATACACTTCATTTTATTATTAATGTGTTACATTATTTAAAACAAATAAATAATAGATCGTTTCCCCCCCCCCTTTGTAGAAATGTCCAATTTAAAAATTATTGATCCTACAAAAGATGGCTTACCAACTGAAGAAGAACTAGCTGAATTATCATCAATTCAAGAAGAGAATAAAGAAATTTTATGTATACCTCGAAGGTTTGTCTCTTAAAATATAAATTTTCCTTAGCAGTTTCAGTTAAACTGCCATTCTTTGATATTGAAATCAAATAATATTTATTTGAATTTTGCAAATAAGTTGTATTTAAATAAAAATAAAATTGTAGATCTTTGACTTTTATACAATAGATTGTAATATAAATTAAAATAATTTTATTTATTTAATTAATTTGTATTTTTTAGCACCTTTTATATAATAAAACATTTTGTTACTATAAAAATAATTTCTGTAATGTATTTAAAAATGTGCAACAAAAATGCATTTTTATCTTAAAACTTTCACCTGTCAAAAAAAAAAAGTGATTTTGGAAAAAAAAAATTTTTACTCTTAACTAATTTTCTTCTTTCTTATTTTAATTGGTTTTGTTTTAAATATATATTTATATAGCATTTTTTACTATATAAATTTGATTAAGTTTTATATATTAATTTTAATTATAATATTTCTATAATTTTTCAGACCTTACTGGGATATAAATCGCATGACAAAAGAAGAAATTGATGAAAATGAAAAAATAGCATTTCAAGCATGGAGAAAGAAAATAGCATTGTAGGTATCTTGATACAAATTTGTCATTGGGAAGATGTTATATAAACTAATTTATTCATATCTTTTATTCTTAATTTTCATATTCAGAAATTTTTTTTAGCTTCCAGGAAGCTAAAAATATTACTATGACTCCATTTGAAAAAAATATTGAAGTTTGGAGACAGTTATGGAGAGTAATAGAACGAAGGTGAGATGCATTTTTTGTTTGTTTAATGGGCTATTTTAAATTAAAATTCATTAATGATTATAATTGGTTAATGATTATTATTATTATCCTTTTTTTTCTTCAGATTATTCTTATAATGTTTATTTGAATGGCTCTTATAATTTATTTTAAACTAATTTTAATTCCATTAATTATTACTGGCTCAAAAATTTATTTTACATAATTTTATAAACCGATATTCAATGAAATTATAATTAAAATTAAACATGTAATTAATTTTTTAAATTAATTAATTAAAACTTAATTTCACAATGAATTATTTTTGATGCAAAAAATGCACTATTATTTGGAAGATATTTGCATGATTATTAATCTGAGGTTTATTTTAAAAAGTATTATAAAATTTATTCAATTAATCTTTATATTTGGTGGATATTGTTTATAATAATATTTCTACATTGTCTGCTATTGTCAAAGTTTACTTAAACAGTTTTAGAAATATTTTAATAAAATTTTGTACATAAAGTGTATACTCAAAGGGATTATTATATTTATATATCATATGTGGAATATTAAACTGAATTTAAAAAAATATAAAAGTTGATGCTATTAAAAAGTGAAACGAAAAACATATTAATAATTATCAAGATGGCAGAAATAAGGTGAACAAGTATTCATCAACTTTAAGATAAGCAAGTATATTATTTTCTAGAAATAATAGAGCATACATCTGTTATATATGTTTCACTATTTTTTATTCAATTATTATATTTACTTCAGAATTTCTCTCAATAATTATGTACTTTCCATTTTAAAGTGATCTGGTAGTTCAAATTATTGATGCAAGAAACCCTCTTTTATTTCAATGTCCTGATCTTGAAAGCTACGTCAAAGAAATAAATGAGAACAAAATGAATATGTTACTATTAAATAAATCTGATCTTCTAACAGAATCGCAGAGGTAATTTTTTAAAAATTATTATTGTGAGAAAAGAAAATTTGGTTAATATTTTTAACGAATTGAGAGTTAAAACAAAATTACATTTTTTCCCCCCAGGAAACTCTGGTGCGATTATTTTGATAAGATTGGTATAAAGGTAGTTTTTTTTTCTGCACTACAAGAAGGAGAGCGTCCAACAGAGGTAAACTTTGAATACTTTTTATTGTTTATTCTCTGGCCTGAAAATTAATGCAACATGAAGGAATTAAAATGTTATTTTTAATTTGTTATGAAAATGTAAAATAAATAAATAAATGAAACTTGTATGAATAATTCTTGAAGTATTGATTTGAAATAATAAATTTGTTTAAGAATTTTCACATTAATTTTTCCCGTATATTTATTATTAAATTATTTAGGGGTGTATTGGATAAACTCTTTGTTGTTAGTCCTCCCCCTTTTATAGCTATTTTTCTCTTACTACTAACTCTTTGATTTATGGTTATACTTATAGAATTCTGATACTCTGCAACCTGAAGTTTTTCTGGAAGGCCAGGATTCCATAAATGCAAAAAATAGCCCTACTGTTCTATCCAGAGAAGAACTTCTACAACTTTTTAAGCAGTTTGTTAATAAAAGTGATGACTCCCAACACAAGCCCACAGTTGGTTTGGTATGTATATAATTTTCTTTATTTATTTGTTTCAGTATAAGATATCTTTGTCTATTTGAACCAAGAATTTGCACTTCTATTTTAAAACCAAACAATAAAAAATATTATTTTAATTATTTTCTTTTTAAGTGTAGCAAAGTTGCAGATAAATTATCCTGTGATGCTTTGATTCTTATGATTTAACAGCAAAAGCTCTTCTATCATATAAACATGATTTTTACTTGTATTTGAATAAGATAAAATATTTTTTTTATTAAATTAATTTAATATTCCCTTTTAAGAATTGCCTTTTGTGTTTGTCTAAGGCTAATTTTTGAAATTTCATTTGCTTAAAGCATGACAGTTACTTTATTTTATAATTATAAATAAAATGAAAGTAGCTATAGAATTAAGAATGAAACTATAAATAAAAATTAAAATGTTTATATTTCTTTAATTCCAAACATTTTATAATAAATCAATGACATTTATATTATAATTATATTCATTTTCCACTTCTTCTTCTTCTTCTTCTTCTTTTTTTTTGTCAAAAATCAATTTTTTAAAACAATTTTTTACAACAATTAATTAATTGTTGTAAGAAATTAAAACAATTTAATTTCAAAACTTTCCTTTTGCACAAATTGTAGTAATATCTGTATATTTCAATATAATATAAAGTATTATTAAGCAATTAATAACTTGTTTTGGGATCCATCTTTTGAAATCATAATGCTGATTTTTTTTTCCTGCTGCCTTTATTAGCATGTGAGAACATGTTGTTTTCATAGGGGTTTTAAAATAGTTGAAGCTTAAAATCATTTAGGCAATGCATAAAGCATAGATGGCAGTATTCATTAACATTGTTTAATTGCATTTTTTAAAACCAGCATTGCATTATTATTGTGTGTGCTTCTATAAAAGCAGATGCATTTTTAAAAGCTTGGCATAGAACTCTGACATCATAGCTATTATTTCATCTCAAAATCAATAGCGCTCTAAGACTTTGTTTACCAGCTAGAAAAATTAAAAATGAAATTTTAAAAAAAACTGATTTTATATATATATACCTATATATAGAGAATGACGCATAGAGAAATCTCGTGATTGTTTCCAACTGGTTTTAACTACTTTAGACAAATAATAATTAATTAAGACAATAGTAACTTTCAAAAATAATAATAATCTGACATCATAACTTGAAATACGCTATTGTGGATTTCATTTTCATCTCTCTAAGTTTTTTTTTTTTTTTTTTTTTTTTTCCAATTTGCTTGTTGATATGAATATTTTATGAGCTTTTTTGATGTACGAATTTCAGTCTCAAATAAGGCTGATGGATTACAATAACAATTCATTCAACATATAATTGCTCTTTATATGTTTGTCCTTAGGTTGGCTATCCTAATGTAGGAAAGAGCAGTACTTTAAATGCTCTTCTAATGACTCAAAGCTTTTCTAAGAAAGCAGGTGCTTCTGCTACACCAGGAAAAACAAAACATTTTCAGGTAATAATATATTTGTAAAACTAGTTACTCTGGAATGTATAATTTTTGTGAAACAAATTTGTTCTAAATATGATTACAAATAGCTCCTACAGCATAGTTTGTAGAATTAAATGCTAAAATTAAGAGTTTGTATTTTGTTGTTCTTAATCAAATCAGTAAGGTAGTAATATGAACAAGTATATATTACTAAGTGTTAATATATAGTAAGTAGCGTGTGTGTGTGTGATAATATCGAATTGTGTACACTCTAAAAATAATTTTTTATCTCTAGAATTTTGGCATTTCTGTAACTTGAAACTTCTGAGTTACTCAGGCTATAATTTTTCTTACAGTATCAAGATGATGAATCATTAATCCTTTCTAAAATATATAAATTCAGAATATTTACTTACAGTTTCCCTTTACTTATTTTTACTTGATACTTCCCTAAATGTTGTACTTAAATTAGATTCTCTTCTAATGAATAACAGACATTAATATTGTTCAAAATAAAAAAAATTCAGATTAACAAATTTCTAATCCTAACTAATAATTTATTAATTACACATTAATATTTTTACTAAAATGTACAGAATCTTTGTATTTATTGAGGTTTCTTGCAATTATTAAAAATTAAACCTGCATTTTTTTTTGATGAAAGGGGGGCAATTATAGTGTTGATAGATTCTGGTCTGGCTTAGCCTAACTGGGGCTTGGGGCTAAAATTTCTTTTGTCCCCCCCTCCCCTCTGCTTTACTGCTTTAATAATGATAAACTATTTTTCATTCTGAAGAAAAAGAAAATGTTAAATAAACTTTCTACTCAATTTAAGACATGAATAGACTGTAAGTACCAATGTTTTAAATGCACTTTTAAAAATATAATTCTTAAAGTGTATTGATCTTGTTATAAACTACCATTTTCTTGGTTTATCTTAATAATTAAAAACATAAAAGTACCCATCTTGCATAATTATGTCCAAATAGCTTCCTAAAAAAAAAGCTTCATAGATTTATAATTTATATTATTTTAGAAGTCTTACACAGTCATATTCATTGTTGTATACATTCTTTCTAATCTATATTCTTCTCTCTATATCTTTTAATATCCAATTATGTCAGTGGAAAAAGCAGCAATGGGTAAAAATGGATAACTTGAAATATTTTCATTGTTGCTTGATTCTGATAGTAAATTGTAAAAGCAACAAAATTTTATTAAAAGCATACCTTTTATTGAAACTTATTCAATATAGCAAACATCAATGGGGAAATGGCCTGAATGAAAGGGTAGTTGCAGCAGAGAAAGCAATTTGAGTTTCACTTCAATAATGAAATATATTATTGTGAAATATCCTTCAAATATTTTTAAAAAGTGCTAAAAAGGGGGGGAGGGAATATATGTCAAAAATTTTAAGATAATGTAAAATTTTTTATACTATTATATTTTTGGTGGTTATCTTTGGAAAATGTCGAAAATTTTCTTAGTTTTTTAATTAAAATGTTAATTAGTTTTAAAAAAAATTTCTAATCTGTACATTCCAGACCTCCAGATTATATATGTGTTAAAGTTGGTAACTCTAGATCAAAGGATCTGGGCTGTAGATTTTCAATGCATAGACACAGACATATATATTTATCTTTATTTTTTGTAGAGATATAAATGAGCATTGGCTTGAATGACATTATGTTATAGCCTCAAATGCCAATCATGTGACTATACAACATATTAAAGTCTAAAAATTAACATGACAGATCTGATTAATTTAAATTCATACTTTAAACTTTGGTACTCTCTTAGCTGGTTGTTAGGATTTACATTAGAATCATTATAATGATAATCTGTAATAAATTGATATTTAGTGAATAATCTCATAATCATAAAAAAAGTGTCACATTTAGCATTAAATCAAATTTACACCAACAGATTTATTATTAAACAAATTAATATTAGTTCTAAGAAAAGATTTGATAGTTTTCTTTTTGACCTGGAAAATATTTGTAAATCAGTGAACGTCTAGAAAATTATTATTATTTTGTATTGAACTACATATGATTAAACTTCAACAAGTTTATTTTAATCTATTATAGCCTAGAGTTCTATTTGTAGCTATATTTTACTATTGTGATTGAATTGAATACATTCCATTTATTTATTAATTTTACTTTATTTAATAAATCAATATGTATTCTCAAATTCCTAAATAATTTTTCCTCTTCCATATACCACAAATTAATAAAGTAAAAAATACAAGGTATTCTTATTACACTGATATCACTTCCATAAAAATGAATCATTAATTTTAAAATTGATGCATTTGTTTCTATAATTTATTAAAATTTTAATTTATACATTTTAATAAACACTGCTTTAACTTAAAGTAATGTGAACTATACAGAAATAATCTTTACTTTATATTTTTTATGTTTCTTTAATGTCTATGGAAGAGTTTCTTTAAATGATCTTCTGTTGGGTTTTTTCCCCCTTATCTCCCTACTCCCCCCAAAAAAAATATTTTCTTCAACTCCTTTTCCCTTAAATGGGGGAAAGGAATAACTTTACTTTACAGTTATATTACTCTTGGTGTTTTAAAAGTGATTGAAAAATTGTTGAAATCTATGTTTCATTTTTATTTAGGTATGGAAGGATTAGCCACATTGTTAATAAAATGTTTTATGTCATGCTGTGAAAACTAGCTTTTTATTGTTGGAACTTACATATTTAAAGTTGATTTTTTTAGATGTATTAATCAAATGACAAGATTTCCTCTGAATTATTTTTGCTGAAAATTGTAAAAACAGTTAATATTGAAAAAAGTTGCATGAAATGAACCATATAATTTCTTTTACTATTTGCTATGAAAGGTTGTAATATTAATTTTTTAATGTTTGTTTCTTTACAGACATTTAATCTAGATAATGGTATGGTTCTCTGTGATTGTCCTGGTCTTGTCTTTCCTAATTTTGTTTCAACAAAAGCTGAAATGGTTGTCAATGGTATTTTACCCATTGACCAACTTACAGGATGGAAACATCCTATGACTCTCATATCCTTTCTTATTATTTTTTGATTTTTAAAAAATTATATGATTATCAAAGTACAGTTGTTATCTTATATAAATACAATTTTCTTATTGTGCAGTTGTTATAGCTCTAAATATGTTATGTTATCTTCGTCCATATGTTACAAGACAATGAACTGGCATTAAAAAGAAATCAAACAA
Organism: Argiope argentata; assembly: GCA_026289955.1. Lineage (NCBI taxonomy): Eukaryota > Metazoa > Arthropoda > Arachnida > Araneae > Araneidae > Argiope > Argiope argentata. Next base: position 723,793 of record JAOUZG010032691.1, on the reverse strand, counting down.
ATAAAATAAATTTGAATAAAGTAAATAAATAGAATAAACTTGATAATAGTAATATTACGTGAATTTAATAGACAATATTTTTAATAAAAATTTAATATACAGTGATATTTTATTATTCAAACTTAGCTTTTAAATTCTTCTCATATTGCTCTTAATTAATTTTAAGTAATTAATGTTTAGCTTTTAATATATCATAAAAGGCAATTTTTCCTCTATCAGTTAAGTAAATGAAATTTACTACTCCTGTCTTAATTTGCTTCTATAAAATTGAAAAGTAGATACTTGGATTATTAATTTAGATATTATGATTTTTTTTATATTTTAGTTTAGATTTATTATTGTATTAAATGATCATTGTAATATCTAAATATTTTTGATGCGTTAGAAATTTTTGTTAAGAAGTAGATAAACTTTATTAGCCCTTTAATTATTTAAAATTCTTTTTACTGTTTTTCAAAGTATAGGTTTTATTAATTTTTTTCCTTGAGATGATGAAAAAGACTAGGTGCTTGTAATATTTCCATTTTGTGTGTGTGTTTTGAAATTGTAAAAAGTATTGTGGCTATATTTTTATTATATTTATTTTATATTCAGTTTAATTAATATTATTCTGTGTATTTTCCTTAACAGTGTTTAAATAGTAAATATGATTCCTTGTGAAATCCTGAAAGATAAATATTCTTTATCTCTTCTTGCTCCACGTGATGGAAAGAATTTAACTGCTGAAGAATTACTAGATGCCTATGGGTGTAAGTTGAGTCTTGCCAGATTAAAGATAATTTGTTAACTTTATTATTGCTTTAAATTTTATTAGATATTATTAATATACATCACTACAATAATTTTTAAATGATTTTTATTTGTTTGTTTTTTCCTTTAATTTTTCCTAACTTTATTTAAGATTTCTTAAAATATTGTAAATATTTTTTGGGGGGGCTAGGGGGGAATTCATGCATCACTGCTAATAAAGAAGAATATTAAAGAACAATTTATAAGTTTTTATATCTGCTAACTCTTTTTAAATTATTTAAATTTATTGGATTTATACAATACAAACGCACACTCATTAAAGACAAAGGAGACAATAATGTAATCAAGTAAACAACTATCAACATCTCCTAAAAATATTTTGGTAATAATTAAAAATTAATGTTTATGTTTTTACTTTATATGCATGTTTTCATAATAAGTCATATTCTATGTCTATGTTTATGACTTTGCATATGTCTATTTTATTCTATGTTTATGTCATATTCTATGAATATAAGTATTTGCACATAAAAGATATGATTGTATTCTATATTGAATGTGTTTATATTTTGTGAATATAAACATATCCAGCTGAGACCATAAGGTAGAATGTTATTTAAAAAGAACATAATAGGGAATGCAAAATAAGGGTATTTTATTCAAATTACCTTATTCAATATTATAAGAATTGTACCCAAATTGAACTGGCATAATTTAAAAATAAACAATGATTCTAAAATGAGAATTAATTAATTGTTATGGGACTAAAGTTTCAATAATCGTTTTTATTATTCAGTTAGTTTTTAAAAGTAATCGTGACCACAAAGTGTGTTAATTCTGTAAAATATTGGGGGGAGGGGGTTAATTTTAGGTATTTTTGGTGCAACATTTTTTTTCTTAATGATAAATTAATCATTAAGAAAAGGTTATTTTAAAGTTTATATTAACTTTTACAACCTAATTATTTATAGCCAATTATTTATTTTTTGGCAGTAAGCAGAGGTTATATGACACAAAAAGGAGGATTGCCTGATCATGCAAGATCAGCTAGATACATATTGAAAGATTTTGTTAATGGTAAATTGCTTTATTGTCATGCCCCTCCTGGTGTAAACCAAGAAGACTATCATAAATTTCCAGAAGTCAAGCAAAGAAAACCTACTAAAGAAACAGCTGGCGGTAGTGAAAAAAATAGTGAAGTATGTTAAATATTTACTCTAATTAACTTCAGTTAAAGATTGTTAGACTTTTGTTCTTTTAAATATTGATATGCATTATTATTTTTTAAGTGTATATTATAGAATAAATTCAATGCTCTTATTAGATAAATCTTACTCAATAAGTCTTCTTAGAATTTGGAAGTCAGAGCTAGGTGAGGTTTTACCTTTTTAGTTTTGCAAGTTTATTTGGCATAAATGCTTATTAAGAACACGATATGGAATGGCATATTGTTTTTCTTTGTGGCAATGCAAATTGGCATGCAATATTTAAATTGTCAATCAATAGAGCATGAAAAAATGGATTGTGATTGCTATATGTGAATATTTATTTCAAATTAAATTTACTTGAATTAAGTATTATATTAATAAAAAAACATTTATAAATAATTATCATTATTTGAATATAGTAAATATAGATTTTCTACTGAAATAAATACCTGCTTAATTTTTGTCAGAAATGGATTGAAAAAAGTATAATGATATATAATAAAATATAATGATATATAATAAAAAAATCTAATACTAAAAATATCTAATAATTCTAACAAAATAATATAAAATATATATTAATAGTATGAAGTTAATTTAGCTTTTATTCAAAAATACTTTTTTACAAGAAAATTTTGTTATTCAGTTTTTCAAAAATTGCTTATTCAGTTTTTTTTCCTTTGTATTAGTTAAGAATAATTATAAATTGGGATATTTTAAATGTTTTACAGAACAAAGTTATATTAACTGCTGCAGATAAGGAATTTTTCTCCCAGGTGAGTTTATCATTATCATTGTTATGTTTAATACTTTCTGTATCAATATCTTTGCTTTCATATAATAAATTTTTTGTTAATGCTGTTTTAATAATTAAACTTTTGAAGGGGGAGGGAAAACATGAGTTTATTTGGATTATACTCAGAAACCCATTTGATTTCTAGTTCATTGATTTTTACTTAAAATTTCATTTGTTATTTAAAGTCTTCATATTCTTGTAAAGTAATTAATATGAATTTCTTAAACTGTATATTTCTGGGAATAAATAGTATAAAACTATATTTTACTAAGTTTTCTTCTTTTTAATTTTTTTAAATAGGGCAATTTCAATATATATATAAAGGTGGTTATCAAAATAATGGAAACACCTTAAATTTATAAAGAATACTTTATTAACGTGGTGCAAGAATACCTTTGGTATGTAATACAGTTTGGGTTCATTTGGGAATCGATTCATATAAGTATTGAAAAGTGTTTAGAGAAATATTATACCATTCTTCCTAGTGAAAATTGCTGTTGAAAAATGCCGATAGAAGATATATATTATGTACTGAATGCTCTTAAATAGGCCATAATGGTTCAATTATATTAAGGTTGGGTGACTATGTGGTTTAAGTAGATGCTTGGCTTTATAGTCATGTTCATCAAACTATGGTTGAATGTCTTGCTACATGGAAAGGTGCATTATCATCCTGGAAAATTCCATCTCTTACAGGAAATAAAATTTGTATCATAGGATGGACAAGGCCAGCTAAAAATTTTATATTTCTCCCCAGTAATAATTCCTTTCAAGGTTATGATAAGTTCAGCAGAAAATTACAACATGGTTGCCCATGTCATGACAGATTCATCTCCATACTTGACAGGGGGAAGGAGAAAATTACAATCATACGCTTGTGTGCAGCTGTCCTCCAAATGTGCACCTGTCCTGTTATAGGGAAAAGTATGAAGCACAATTTCTTAGACTGTATTACTTACTCCCACTTATCAATCAACCAGGTTTTTTTAGTGTGACACTACTGTAGAGGACATTTACCTTTATCATCTGTGACAAGTGGTTGAAAATTGCTGCTGTGCCATAAATATTCTGTTTATGAAGGTGTCTTTTAACTGTAATCACTGACAATAAAAAATTCAGATGGGTATTGAGCTATGCGATCATTTTTGCTTCAGTCGTTCACTTTATTGACATTACAATCTGCTTCAATACTTGTTGGTCTCTTTCACTGAGCTTCTCTTTCTGCCCATCATTTTGCTTCGCTGAGCTTGTTTTGCCATGCTGTGTCTATTAGGTTATGACTTTAGACATTGTATCTATATAAATACCTAAAATGTGGGATGTTTTGGTCACACTTGCTCCAGCTAGATGAGCTCCAATAATTCGACCTTTTTAAAAATCTGAGAAGTCTGCCTTTTTAAGCTTTTGAAAAAAATCCAAGATTACAGAACTTTAATAAAGCTAATACATTCTATCTAAATATATACATTGCTATTTATCAAAAAAAACCCCAAAAAACTAATGGCCATTATTATATTTTAAGAAGCTTAAGAAGCATATTAAAAAATGTCATTTTTTCATTGATGTTTCCATTATTTTTGGTAACTATATCTATCTATCTATCTATCTATCTATCTATCTATCTATCTATCTATCTATCTATCTATCTATCTATCTATCTATCTATCTATCTATCTATATATATATATATATATATATATATATATATATATATATATATATATATATATGAATACTAATGATAATAAAATTAAAAAAATGGAAACTTCATTCTTTATAATATATAAGTTTTCTCATAAAATTTTCTTTGTGATTTTGCTATTATAGATGAAAACTAAAAGTACCAGACAAAATATTTTGTATGAATTCCAATTTTGGAAAAAAAAACTATAAGTAGAAAAGAAATGAGCTACAAAAGTATTTGTCAGATTTTCAAGTTGTGGATTATTCAAACCTGATAACTTCAGTCACAACTCAAGATT
>JAOUZG010032691.1:642499-668807 GCA_026289955.1 Argiope argentata | reverse complement strand
CACACACACACACACACACACACACACACACACACACACACACACACGATCAAGTTTGAAAATGCTGACTTCTGTTCTAAAAAGTACAATGTTCCGAATAATAGCGGTTTCTGCACGTGTGCAAAATAGAATGAACATCTAAAAGTTTCAAGAATTTAATAGATAGATTAAACAGAAGAATTTAATAGGTAAATCGCTAAACGTAAAACGGGCGGAATATTCGTATTAACCTTGGAATAAGCCTGGAGAGTAACATTCGGAAAAGATGAAAGAATATGTATAAAACTATGCATCGGTTCCAACATTCGAGCTGGAGACCTGTAAAAGGCTACGAAATACTCTGCTACTGTATTAATAAAGCCATACATAACATACGTTACAAATCTGTACATTTTCTTACCAGAAGGGATAGTGTCATCATAAGAAGGAGAAGTTTTTCGATCAGCCCTGTTGTGTGCTGAGCAGGTGCCGCACCAGTGGTCTCAGAGGTTTGCAATCGCTGGATGATTTGACGACGATTTTTTCATCAAAAGGGATATTGCTGAAACTTCTAAAATTTTAAGGATCCGTCCAATATAAACTGAAATGTGCCCTGACTGGCCCAGAAGGTTCTCGTGCCATCTTCCTGGAGTTATAAAAGGTCGGCAGTAAAGCTGCAGAGGGAATTGAAACGGAAGCGGAGTTGGAGTAGAAGGCAAGTAACGAGTCTTCGAAAGGATAGCGAAACAACAGCGGAGTGCCAACGTTTTGGAGATCTCAAGCTAGTCCTGAACTGTTGTGTACCGAGTACTTTGTCTACTGAGGAAGCAGCGTCGTGTAACCAGTCGAGCGGTAGTAAGTTGGCGTCTAAAGCGAGAAGACAGTGAGAACTTCAGTCGTTTGGAGAAATCGTAGAAAGAAGCTCTGAGGATCCCCTCTCCTACTGGATTCTGTCCGGCTGCCTTAAATGCTGTTGTAGATTTCTTCATCTGGGCTATTGTCTGTTGTAGGGTCCTGCTGTGTGTTCGTCTCGGCAGTACATATTTATTGTCTGTCCGTTCGCTGTCTTTGTGTTAGTGCCTTCGTGTCAAATAAACGTCTTTGTTATTTTCTACTGAGGCCTACTGATTGTCTTCGCACCATACACCCATTACAAATGAATCTGGTTATTTCTATAACAATAAGCTTCTAAGAACGAAGTTTCTTTGTTTGAAACATGATTCATTTCGGATGTAAAAACCCAATGTTTCGAATAGTATCGATTTTTGTGCATATTTAAGAACTTGATATCTTAAAATTTGAAGAATTTTATAGATATCTTGTAATTTCGAGGAAGAAATTTAGGTTGGCACCATTCTTTCCAGATTTCCGAGCTGCATAGGCGGGGAATGTTTGAATTTCAAATTTGCGTGATTGAATGATAGGAATACTTTCCAAAGCTGGATCCCTCCATGTTCCAAGCTGAAGCTTCAGCACTAGGTCATCGCGAACCATGTAGTTCGTTACTACTCGTTATTTAAATAACAACGGAAAATATCGAGAAAGAAAACTAAATGTATTTTGTTATCTTTATATGTTTAGTTGCTTGATTTTAACATTTCAACCATTAATAAAGGGCGCCCTAAAATGTATGCATGATTTGAATTTGTCGCCATTCATGCAGTAAAGTGTTGGAAACCCCAATAAAAAGCCCACTGACTACTGATAGTTTAGTAATCATAAAAGTAAAGAGTCATACGAAATGACAATAAATTTTTACTTTTGAACCAAGTTTCAAAATTAATGAAAGTCTAGTGACCACAGTTCGAAAACTTGGGATTTGGACTCCTAGATCGTGGGATTTAACACCACTGGATTTCTTTTTGAGGTTAGTTGAAGTCAAAGGTATATGCAAACAAGTCCACAAGCAAGCGTGCTTTGAAGAAGGAAATTGAAAGCTATATCAACGAATTCAAGCCCTATTTATGCAAAATAGTTATGAAAAATTTCAGCAAAAGACTTCATATGTGCCAGAAACACCGTGCTGGCCATTTACTGTATGTGATATTCCATACATAACCCTATCCTGTTTATTTTACAATTCAATAAAAATGTAACAATTTAAAGAAAAAAAACCCTATTTAATTTACATACTGTGCAAAAATTTGTTTAATCATGTAGTGCTCTATGTTTACAAATAACCTACAATAAACTATCAGCTATTAAGTGTTTTTTAATAGGGTTGCGATTACTTTATTGCAAAACTTGCCACAATTTCGAATCTTGCTTTAATTTTGGGATATCCTTTATAAATAAGTAAAAAGGATAATTGTTTTAAACCGTAAAAAAGAATCCCTTTCACAGATCGAAGTGGTGATAACATAGTCTCATTTTCTTCTTATTATATTGCTATAATTTAATAACAAACGAATATTTTCCCGTGAAATCAAAATTTTATGCATCTAATATCAGATTAACGTAAACAATCAAAGAAAATAAATCATCTAGCTTAATGTAACTATTTGCTTGATTTGTATGATTTCCAGGAACGAGGCTAATCTACTCGCGGCAGCTTCGGATTTCTGCGAACTGCAACAGCTTGCCTTGACAGTTCTCTATCCGTCTCTTGAGTGGATGATGGCGAAATGCTCATTAACGCGTGATGTCCAATGGGAGCACTCAATATTCTGGATGGTTATCTGTCTTCGGCTAATAAGTGATGCTTTCATATCCATGGTTTGTCCTCTCAATAGCTGATTATAATAGAATATAACGTTCTCTATAACCGAGAATTCCTTCAAAAATTTTACAATAGCAACAAGAGGATTCCCCCTAATAAAGCTTGAATAAAGATATATTTTTCTACTAGAGCGCCTTAAAAGTTTAATATGAATTTGGCACCAAAAGTTTTTGAATGCTGAAATGCTGTACATAAAATGAATATTATTAACCGTTTGAGTGCGGAGAAGCACTATTGCGCTTCAATTGCCTTAAAGGTAAGTATTCTTCCGCACTCAAACGGTTAAATAATTTTTTTTCTTCTGAAATTTAAAAGTGAATTTACCTATTCCAAATTCAAAAATGGAAATGCTTTTAAAAACTTTTTTTTAATGTCGTTATAGTAATCGAGTACACATTTTATCTAATAGCAAAATTTGTGAAATTCAGAATGAATAATTTTTAAATTACTCAAATGGCACAAGTTGTTAAAGAATTTTTCTCATTAAGTTATACTCATATACAGTTATATGATACTAAATAAATATTATATGGAGCAGATACTCACTTTATATCATTTGGTTATGTAAAGTTTAGTCTTGAAACGGTAATAATATACGAAATAGAAATGTCAATATTATATATATATATATATATATATATATATATATATATATAATTATTATATGTTTTTGAAAATATAATCTAGGGCCTGTAATTAAAATGAACTAATATATATAATTTTAAATATACTTTTGCTAATCTATTAATAGGAAAATTATAATAATCTATTGTTACGAATAATTTTCGCACGAGAACGATGCGAAGGTGAAGACTTTATTCTTTTTGAAAACGTATTAAATCATTCACTACACGAACTACAATAGCTCAGCGAATTAACTCTACTTAATCCACTAATTTAGATTAACCGTGAAGTTATAGTTCGCACGGCAACAAGATAAAAGACTCTCTTTCAAGCTAAGCCAACCAACGTAGTGCGTTGTCTGAACTGAAATGACTCCCCTCCTCAAGCCGCGACTTTTAAATAGAGTCCCATTAAAGTGGGGGAGGGGATTTAGAAACGGGCGTTTGTTCCAGGCGCTAATATCTATTCGTATAATCAAATAGATATTTTCTCTTGGTACGGATTTAGAACAAAATTTGATATGATTCTACAAATTTAGTTTTAAACTTGTATACCAAATTTTATACTGCTAACTGAAAGCGTTTTTAGCAGTCCTTATCTCAGAAAGACAGACATTCCACAAAAATATATTTTCCTAACTCAAAGAATTTTAAAAATTGAAGATTTTCCTAACACTCGAGTTGGTTTTGAAGATTGCTATACTTTATCTATACTTTGTGTACGATAAAGTATAAAAGTGGATTAGATAGGGGATTTGTAAAGAAAAATAATTTGCATCTAATTACATGCAAATTAGCAATCTAAATAGAAATAAGTCCCAATATAAAGAACGGCATAAAAATATTCCAAAAATAAATTTCAATGGGGGCTTTTTAGTTTTTCTTGATTACTAAATATGTCCAATCATCCATTTCAAATAGAAAAATTACTCTTTTCTCTCCCCAATTTCAAAATATCTTAATATAAGGCTCGTGAGTATTTAACCACGTTAGAGATTCTTTAAGAACATCGCCACCACGAAATATTCATAAATAAACTCCAAAAATACTAAGAAAAATGCGCTATAAACAGGGATGAAGTGATTTTACCGCAGCTAATGGCTTCTCTACTTTCTCTGCGAAAGAAGGGCTTCGGATGATAGTATGTTCCATTAAAGCATTCACCACCCCCAACAAATGCTGATGATGTTAAGCACTTCTGGTAGCTCCCGCCGAAACGGCTGTTTGTAGTAGGTTTCTGGTGATCGTTAGTGCAACTTTCCTGCTGGATCTTTATTAGAACACAGGTTTGTGGGGAAAGAGGAGGGAATGCTGTAATTTCGTTGTTGTGGGATCGACAAAATGAGATGGATCTAATGTGAGAAGGGTTGGGTGAAGAATGACGTCGTTAAGGAAGTTAAAATGGGAGTATTTATTCCAGAAAGAAACGATAAAAAGATAACGATTCAGTTGTTCCTCGTTTACTGGTTGTGGGAAGAAATAATGTAAACTTTTCGTATTTTTAGAGGGAAAAGCAGGTATGGTTTCATAAAATATTTTTGAAAAAAAGGAAGTAATCTCCTTCCTCCCAAAACTTTCTCGCATCTTGTTAAAAGTATTATTCCCTTCCTCATAAACCCGATTTTGAACCATGAATTAACTTTTTTCACTCCGAAAAATAATTAGATGTAAAATTATTCACCTAATACAAAGCTCTGTTTCTTGCTAAGAAAAATGAATCTACATCCCTTAATTATTATGCAGGCGTTTTCAACAGTTAATTTTGAAAAACAAATAAATAAAACGCCAAAATGAGGCACAATCCTTAAATGGCGAGTCAGAGGCACCATCGGAGTGCAAAGGGTTATAACCCTCTAAAATATTATGTTCTCACATGATAAACTCGGGTTAATCGATATCTACTATTGAAAATTTCAAATTATCGTACAAGAACCTTATTTTATAAGTCATGCGGTATTAATCCTATAGAAGAACATCATGTTCTCATATGACTTATATTTCAGTATTACCAACATTTAGTGAAACGATGGTTTTTGCCCATCTCAACATCAATAGAGTTCTGAAATTTTTTTCTCGAGCCCAGAATTTTTTTCAGTTTAACCAGTTTTTAAAAAATCGCTCGACTATGAGATTACTCATGCGTCGACGTTTAGAAAAAGATGGGGTTTTTGTCATCTCAAAATCTTCCGAACTCAAAAACTTTATCACTAGGCCAGATTTTTTTTCGTGAAAATCCTTGCAAAACTTTTTAGAAAAGCGATGATTTTTCTTCTCCTCTCGAAATCGTTTTATCTCCAAAACCTTTTTTTTTTTTTTTTTTTTTTTTGCTATCTCAAAAAATTGAAATTAAAAAGAAAAGATGATGCTTCAAAAACGATAAATTACTTTCTGCCCTTGCATTTTGTGCCTTGAAAAACTATAAACCAAATTAACATAATTTTTTCACATGATAAAAAAGCAGCCAATGATGTGATTGTATTGTTGTAATAAAATATTAGAAAGGAATACAGTTAAAAGCACGCTAAATTATTTTATGGCATACAAAAGTGATGCAGTTTTAAGAGTATATAAATAGAACATATTTGGCTAATGGTTCCTCATTTAACAGAACATTTTTGTAAATACATGACGAAACAGATATATTTGACGTGCGAAAATTTTTTCGAATCAATTGCTTACATTTTGGAAAAGAGAAGAAAAAAAACATTATTCTCACTTCCTTCAACAAAAATTAATATGACAAAATTATTGTAAATTGTCCTCATATTCTTTTTCAATTCCTAACTAGTAGTTTACAATCTTCCTATATGCATATTGTTCAAATTTTCAATTGTTAATAAAATACTTTTTATTCCTCCACTCAAGTTCAAATACATTTTTTAAACTTATCTTGGATGACACTTGATGTTAATACAGTTTACAGTTTTACATTAATTTGGTTAATTTTTTATTAATAAAAAACTAACTTTCCCGCCAAAAATTCTTTTCATTTCCCCACTGCCAAACGAGTAAGATTACTGTTTCTTTTTTTTCACACGCTAATGAAGTTAGGCTTAACATGATTTTGACTGATTATTTCAAAAGATTCTGTTTATTATTTTTTTAGTGTTTGATGCATTTAAAATGAAACATTGCTAATTCATATAGCTTTCGGAATAATCTTGAAGTACTTGAGAATTAAAATAAAATATAATAAAGGAAATTAATAATATAAATCTGTATTGCTTTGCCCCAACTGGAATAGAAAATTCAAGTATTTACGTTGCCCCAATTGACATTGAAAATTCACGTATGCGCAGTGTATTTTGATCTAATTTCAACGGATGCGGAGTTGGTTTTGTTTCGGCCAGACATAATTTTTTGATTAATTATTTATAATAAATAGTAATTATTTAATAAAAAGTGACAAAAATAAAATTTTCCTTTGTTGATCTAATAGGAACTGACTTAGTTTTTATTCTATTACTTTTTGAAGAAGTATAGCCTTTGTTTTCCTATTCCCTCAAACGGATATTGGCAGTTTTATGTAGTTTTTTTTCTTATAAAATTTTAGAGATATAACAAAATTTATGAAATGAATGAATAAGTCTTTTTTTTTCAGACATATGATTAAATATGTGAATATTTTTTTACATTTTGAAAACCAGAATATATTTCTTCTCAAATAACAAATAGGAAGAAATGAAAAATAATTTTTTACAGGAAAAAAAATAGTTTTTTGTAATTTACTAGCCAAATGTCTATTAAAATAATATTTTTTAACCAAATATTTCTTCAAATTGAATAATTTTGACATTTGATAAATCTATTTTTTAAAAATAAGTCGTCATAACAACTGATTTATTTATTGATCCAATTTTTAATCACAAATTACATTAGAAAATAAAAAAAGGAAAAATACAAAAAGAAATCTACGATCGCAAATTTAAATTTATCATGTGAGAACCTTACTATTTTTAAGTAATTATTTGTCTTAATAAATTTAAATCATTAATCAGCTGAAACCGATATGAAAACAATTACGAGATTTCTCTATCGTCTCTATCCTACTATAATATATATAGGAAATAACTGCTATTTCATATTTCTAAGTCAACCTTTTAAAACCGCATCTAATGTAAAGAAGCACACGTAATAAAAAAGCAACACTGTTAAATCGAATCAAACTTTTTAAAACGCATCTACTTTCAAAGAAGTATACATAATAATAATGCAATACTGGTAAAACCTGGTAAGAAAATTCTTAAACTGATCATTTCCATAATCTTTATTTTTTGTCCTTATATTTCCGAGACATCACAATCACTTAACCGAAGCAACATCATGTTCTCATACGAAAATAAATGATTTAAGTAACTTTTTAACTTAAATAAAAAAAAAGTATTTTTGGCTCAGGATTATGAGGCTATAATATTATAAAGCGAATGGAATGCTTATAAAAAATAGGACCTAGTATTTAGCTTAAGACTTTTTACTTGTTTATCTATCTATAAAATAAATTGCTAAATCAGTACAGTACTGAAATGTTAATGCCATTGTAAAAGAACTGAACATTATGCACAGTTATTATAACATTTCTTACCAAGAATCATTTTTCTGGACTTTTCAACCATCACATAACATAGTGTGCGGAAAAGGAGATAATAAGAGGGTGTGCTTGATACTCGTCACAGGTCAACCGGGTCTTTGATAATACCGCAAGAATGTCCAGTCTTCCCAATTACCTTTTCAGTGCCGTTACATGATGATGATGATGATAGAGCTATTTTTGGTGTTATATTAGGAGAAAAAGAACGATTTGTCACCAGGCAAACACCAAAGACATCACAACGGAAAGTAATGAAAAAATTTAGTAGAAGCAGAAATCGAAAGACTATTTATATATAAAAAAAATTGGTAGTAATGTCGAAAGCGTTTCTTTTATATTTTGCATCACCATTTAAAGTATTCTTGGTATTTGATACTCTGTTTCCAATATCAGTTTTCAACATGCTGAATTATGAAATTTTAAGTTAATTTTGATTAATTTTTTGTGCGAGTTAGCTTGTAGTATCTGCTGGTTTTGAAAGCAACAATTAATTAATTTCTTTTCTCACCACTTTGTTAAAAATTCTGAAACGAATTATATGAAATAATTATTACACACAATTACTTTATTACTTTTCTGTATACGTAGCATAGAGAAAGCACAGGGTCTCCATAAAAGAACCCAGAAGTTAAAAAAAAATTATATCGAGAAATGGTACGAGCTTGGTCAAATTAGTTATTTTAAAGAAATCAATAGCTCATCAAATTTTATTCACACGAGTTTCAGTTTGTTTTTTCAACACTAAGTAGTGTCATTGACCTTGAAGTAACGTAGCAGATGCTGATTCCATAGTACAGTGTGATGGCTACGACACAACAAAATGTTCAGTGTTATCTGGTTTACAGAAACTGAATCTATTACCACTGTGCAGTGGAACTTTCGGCGTGAGTATGGTGGTTATTCACCTACGGACAAAACCAGTCGTCGATGGCTACGCGCGTTCAAAGAAAATTAAATGCTTTAAAATGAAAGTCGTCGGGTAGCGCAAGAGTGTTTGAAGAGAATGGCAATGGAATCTGAAAAAATCGTTTAGATGAAGCCATCTTGAGTTGAAGACACTCAAATCAACCATTAATGAGGTAGTTCACAAAAGGCCTAACAGGATACAAGTTACAATATGTATACATGCCGCATCCTGACATAGGGGTAGTGCGCTTTCCTCGAGAGCTTTGAGTTCCGGGTTCGAATCCCGGTTCGGGTATGGTTGTTCTTCTGTGTTCTGTCTGTAAGGTGTATGAATGTGCACCGCCCCCCCCCCCCCTTGTAAACAAAAGTCTTTGCAAGCGACTGTTATGAGTGAGTATCTAAGTCGTACTCTTGGCTCTAGTTGGCGCTACTTCAAAAACAAGAGACGTTGCTTTCGGCTTAAAACTCGCTGATGCCTCGGCGAAGCTGGTCCATGGGAAGTGCCACTAGCAAGAAAAACATTTACACGAAATTACACCAACATACAAAAAAAACTAGAGCTTGCTGTTACTATATTAGATATAATATATACGATATCATAATAATGAAGATTTAAAAAAAAATCGTGACTTTTACTGATGATACTACTTTTTTTGTAAGTGGTACGCTGAATCGACCCAGCTGTAAAATTTGGGGTGCCCAACTGCCTCATGAGTTCGTGGACACATTAACGTGACTCAAAGGAAGAGAATGTTTGGTGTGGTGTTATGCATAACCAAGTTATAGGACCCTTCATTTTTGTGGAAAATTCCATAAATGGCGATGTCTGCTATGAAATGTTAGAGGAATATGTTTTTACTTATTTGGTTGACACTGAGGCGGAGAAGGGTCCTGTCTACTATCAGCAAGATGGAGCACCACCTCAATTCAGTTTGCGTGTACAGCAAACATTGGATACTCAATTCTACAACAGGTGGATTTAAAGGGCAGAGCCTATTTCTTTTCTTCCAAGGAGCCCAGTTCTGACTCCATTAGATTTTCTCTTCTTCTAGGGACATGCAAAAAATCTTGTTTACGCTGATAAAATTCATGGTGTAAACCATCAGGTAAAAAAATATATACTTATGTGGTAAACATCACTTCAAAAATGTTGTCCATGACATCGGAAGAGGTTGAATATCCTTTACCGAGCCACAAACGAGGCACATATTGAAATATACGGAACGGTAAAAATCTTGATAAAATAACTTTTAAGTGCATATTTATATATAGCACATAATTTCTTTTTGAAGCATAAGGCAGTTTCGAATTTTTAATTTCAGCTTATTTTCATCCTGGAAAGCACAAGCAGCACCGACAAGGCATGAGAGAGGCACAAAAACTGAAGAAACATAAAAGAGGGAGAAATAATTACCCCTGGTTTTATATGCCAAAAGAACCTGATAGGGACTTTTCTACACTCGCTGATTTAGACAAGGGAAACATAGGGATATTTTATAAGAATTTGTTTAGATCAGCAATATTTTATCCCTTAACTCGGAACGTGGGAACTAAAGTCTAAAGCATTTTCATGGAACTTTTGGTAAATTAATTAAATAGCAAAAGTGAAATGGAATCAGGAAGTAAGAGAATATTTTAGAATGATGCTTCTATGGGCTAAATTAAACGAAAGGTTAGGAAATTAATTAGGATTTAACTTAGATTTAGATTATAATTACTTATAAAACATTGATCTAAATTTATGACTGAATTAGAAAAATGCATCTAAACCCAAGAATTCTTTTATGGACGCCCTGTATAGTAGGACTTTTTATCAGGATATGGAAAATATCTGATAGGGAGTACTTATAGTAAGGCTATTTAGAAGCTTGTTCACTTAATCTCAAATACTGATCTGTACAGAAAAGCTGTTGAAGATTTATCTA
The DNA here is from genome assembly GCA_026289955.1 of Argiope argentata. NCBI lineage: Eukaryota > Metazoa > Arthropoda > Arachnida > Araneae > Araneidae > Argiope > Argiope argentata. The sequence goes on along the minus strand of JAOUZG010032691.1, from coordinate 658,067 downwards.
CTTAATCACTGTCTCAAAACGCGTTATATTTATCAATTAATTTTTTTTCAAAGAGAGAGGGAATTTGTCAGAAAGTGCCATCTACCTAATTTTTTATAAAGTCCTCTAACTGATTGGCTTGCTTATTTAATTTACAGATTATTACAAAGATTCTTAAAACAATAAAAAGAAAATAATTGTTACATTCTTCAAGGATCCCTAAGAGATACCTCCTGAAGCTCCGATAAAGGATAATTAGACGCTAATTCATCATATCTGTGACATCCATAATCAATCCGCTGCACTTTCACGCCCTTCATTCAAAAGGATTAATGAACAAAGGTGTAAGATAAGGTGTCTTCCTCATCTATTGTCTATTCCCATCCATTCAATCCTCATTTTAACGCTTTGTGCAATCTCTGGGTTCTTAGGGTAATACGGATATCTTTAGAGGAGCGTTTCACTCATTTTGTGTTTCTTATATCTATCGGTCTTTGAGATAAAATAAGAAGTAAGTATTTATCTCTGTTGGTGGTTATTATGCTGATTATGTGTTAACTTGGAAAAATGCGATGAAATATTCCTTTTAAAAAAGGCAAGAGATATTGTTTCTCTATGATTTGATGCTTTCTTATAAGTATATTACTATTAATAAAAAACGGGTCAAATTAAACTGAAGTTTTTCAAGCAATTTTAAAATTTTTAATTTATTGAATTAAAATTCATTTTTGGAGCTAAAGGCTTAAAATTATATTATTGAATTCCAGATTTTGTGATCACGTATGTAAAAGAAACCCAAATCTACATTTTCAAGACTTTTTACTTTTTCGTGTATACATTCGATAGATTCATTTAAAAATGCTAAATTAATGTCAAAAGTTAATATTTTAGAAATATTTCCATTACAAGTTTATTATATAGGATCTGAGGAAGTTTTGGGGGTGATTACTCGCGCTGCTATTTTTCTGCAAATTGATTTAAAGAGCAATTTCTTTTACATTAGAAGTATTTGGATGCATATTTCAAGATATATATATATATATAGTTTTTAGATGGATTTTAGAAACACTGTACACAAAAATATGTTAAAAGCACTCAGATCACAGAATTAAAACTTATTTTTTTTGCTATAAATCCTAAACTGCTTTGGTTTCTCTAAAATCTTTCATTTAATTATTTGAAAAATATTGTACCGTGTTAATTCATTGCTGTTTAAAGATTAAACATTTGGAATATAATTATAACAATAGATATTAACATTATATTATATATATAACTTCAAAATAAGAGTCATTAAAAATGTACTATTTACAAATTAAATGATATAATAAAAATAAATTAATCATTAATTTTTTTAGCTTTTTAATTTTTCTAGCCATCAAAGTTTTGGAGCTCGATTTTGAGATGAAATAACAGTTACGATGTCATAGTTCTTCGTCAACCTTTTAAAAAAGCAACTGTTGTCAAAGAAGCATATATAATAATAATAAAGTAATATTGGTAAAAGCAGGTAAATCTTTCAAAAAAAACTTCTGCTTTCAGAGAAACATACATAATAATAATGCAATACTGGTAAAAGCAGGTAAAAATATTTTCCCCGTAAATTTTGAAGACATCAAAATCTCCTAACAAAAACAACATGCTCTCACATGATAATAATAAATGCTTCTTAACTCAGAAATAAAAAAAATGAATTCTATATTCAAAATATTTCTTACTTTATAGGAATAAAATGTTCTTTCCGCTGTTTCAAGCTTATCTTTTATTTCACTTTCTTTCTGGAATTTAGTTCTTCAATTTATTTCTTTTTTTTCTTTACTAGTTTAAAATTTCAACAGTTTTAACCATAAACAAAAGTATTTCGATCAAACAAAAGTAAAATTTCTCATTTCCCTTTTGTTCGTGATTTGCAATCTCAAGAAAACATTAGGGACCGGAAAAAGAAGGCTATTATGCAGGCAGCGAAAATGAGACTAAAATACTATTGCCAATCCGTAAAAGAATAATGGCCCGAAATCCCAGGCAACAGCGCTATTCGTTTTGCCATTTCTTTCCGCTGAATCCAATTTATCGGCTGAGGAATCAAAGTTCTCCCAGTCGTAATTTAAAAAGATGGTGTTCGGAAGACGAGGCATTCCAACTTCTCATCGCTTTGATCCGAACGAAGGAAATGATTCCCTTGAAAAGTATAACAAGAAAGTAAAGACAAAGCATTCGAAGTCAAAGAAATCTTTTCCCGCCGTTTATCTCTAATGCATCTGGTTCCGAGATTTCAGCTCCTGGTTTATTGACAGGCAGAAAACGAGGTTTCCTGCACTTGAACAATGTTCCAAATAATGTGCTTCATTTATTCGTTCGTTGGTGGATTTAGGTCACGTGGTGCAGGTAACTCGGGCTGGGATTTATGTGAAATCGTCTGCGTTATGGCAGAAAGAGGAATGGCAGCCATCAGTTTTATGTTTTTCTAAATTGTTCGTTTTCCACAATTGCATCGGAAAACAATAAATTATTTGCTTAGTAACAGTTTTATTTATGCTTCTTATTTCCAATATATTGATTAGGTAATAAAGGAACTATAACGCACAAATTCTTTTTTTTAAAAAAAAGTACAGTTATTCGATTCAGAACATTAATGACAAGGAATAGCCTTTCAAAAGAAGGTTGAGCAAACTTCAGGAAATAAAGTAACCATAAATTGCAAATTCTTTTAAAGAAAAAGCGCGACAGTTATTCGATTTAGAACATTTATAGCAAGGAATAGCTTTTCGAACGCAGGTTGAACACGCTCTTCTTTTGCGAATTTTGGATATTTATAGTAGGAAAAAAAATTGTCTTACATCACGAGCAGTTCGATGTCAGATTGTGATGATTTACTGAGGATGGGATAGAAATGACCTATTTGACGATTTGATGAAAGTCGATGTTTGGATTCAAGGTTCTTAACATATGGAATTTCAATAATTTAAATCCCTGTGTTTACAGGCTTGAGAAAGTACATATTGACAGACAGCCAACCGTTCGACAGATTTGATATAAAATTTGATAAGTACCTATATTTCAAAAATGTACCAAATTTCCTTTGCCTAACTCATTGCATTTTGTATTTCAGAGCTGTAACCCCACAGATATCTGGATAATGAATTTCGTTTGAAATTTGATAAAAATTTACAGATTTGGTCCATGCACCAAATTTCAAATGTTTAGCTAAAATGTTTTTGAAATATCCTGCTCAAGGACAGTCATAAGGTAAAAGTTGTATTTTTCGAACTCGTGGAGATCTGAAATATGGAAATTTATTGTAATCAAGGAGGTTTAATTTTTTACAGTTACAGTTCTTTAGATTTCATACACGAGTAAATAAAAGAAAAGTGAATTAATTACACAATTTTATAGACATTTTTTTTCCAATTCAAATATCGTTAAATTGATGATAAATTTTAATACAAAGAGTGAAACAAATATTTATATTTTTATTTAAAACTTACTGAAAAACAAAGCAAAAATAGACCAAATATTGATTCCTTAATTAAAGCATTTGCCTTTCTTTTGAATAATACTTAGACAGCACCTCTTCCATAAAAAGAAAACTTACTTCAAAAATATATTAAAAACATCTTTTTGTAATAAAATTTAAACCTCCTCCACAAAACACTTTATAATAAAATTTAATTATCGTCAATTCAAAAAGGAAGAAACATGAATTGTAGCGGTTATATAACTCTACTATCTTCTCTTCTGAAACAACAGATGGCGTTACCTTATTAACATCAAGGTATATTCCGCATGATCCTTCAGGGGAATTATTTATATTGTATTCTAATGGAGTATCGTGTTTTTTCGTGTTCGTGTTTGTTTTGTCTTGTAAAATGTGGAAAATAGAAAATAATTAAATAACTGTTAGTGAAATTCCTCTCATCTACCTCATAATGAAGTTATGAAGAATCTCGCCGGCTTAGGGGTAGCGCGTCTTCGCATAATCTGGGAGTCCCGGGTTCGAGTCATGGTTCGGGCGTGGTTGTTCTTCTGTGTTCCATCTGTAAGGTGTATGAGTGAGCCCCCTTGTAAAAAGGGGTTGTGCAAGCGAATGCGATGAGTGAGTATCAAAAGTCGTACTCTTGGCCCTAGTTGGCAGTACTTGAAACAAGAGACGCTGATTAGGCTTAAATCGCTGACTACCTCAGCGAGCGTGTCCATCGTAAGTGCCATAAGAAACAACAACAATGAAACATCTCTCTATAGATCAAAATATCTAAACCCATGCTTTAAAATTTTTTTTACGTGTACTAACTATTTATGAATAAAAGAATATAAGAGAGATCGGATACATGCAGATTTGTTAAAACATTAAATTTTTTAAAAATGATTTCAATATTTTTTCTTTGACTTTTTCACATCCAAGAAAGTAAAAACCATACAAAAATAACAATTTAATTAGATTTCTATCAAAAGCACCATCCATTCCTCTCCTGTAATTAGCAGATACAATATTATTTTTTTTACGAGATTTGGTTAAATAAGAAATTAATTATTGAAATTTCACCTATTTTTTTGAATTTATAACTTATACTGAATTACGGGATAATAAATTCTCTTGTTACATTATATTTAAACGAAAAATTAATTCATTAAATAAATAGAAATCAGGAAATACTTTCATTAGTATATTTAATAAATGTATCCATTTTTCATTTTGAGATTTTCAGCAAGTATTAAATCTATCTTTGAAAACACTGATGCATTCAAAAATTCAATTTGGGTGTTATTAATACAAGGCCTTATTTTATGCCTTATTTTAATTAAATTGTCCAATATTTCAGTCATGATACTTTAATTTTTTCTGCACTTGCCATCCATCTTTCTGGGTGCCACATCCAGGTGTTTTAAGTTCCACTTTCATGGCGATGTGGCGTCATTTATTTATTAAATTCTTTACAAATTTTTGCTTAGATTAAGGCCGGAATATTTAATTAGGTTTCATCGGATTTTTCGTATGAACGACTACATACAGTGATTATTTAAATTAAGTAAAAGCGTTTTGAAATTTCTTCGTTTTTGTATTTGGAGTGTCGATTCTTCATAAAATTTTATTTCTGAGCGAGTTTAAACCAGAAAGTTAAAGTAATAATTGTATTCCACCAGATTATTTACTGCAAACAAAAAAAAAAATATTAGTTCTTTGAATCAAAATGGCTGAAAGCCAAAGCAAAAATTATATTTAAAAAACATGTTAGCTAATTTTTCAACTAAAATGTACCATTTAATTAATATTAAAACATTTTAGTTAATATTTTGTTTATTAAAATGGAGTAAAAATATTATTTGTGAAATTATATGATCAGAAACAACCGAGTGGAAAAAATAACAAATGAGACTAATTTTTAATTAAGAATCAGAACAAATCCTTAAGAAACTTTTCTTTAGTGAGGATCCGTTATTTAAGAAATAGCTACGGGTTACATTTGGGAGTTTCAGATTCAGCGATCACCTCTATAGAATATCTAAAGAATTTTGAATCATGAGCTTAAAGCATCACTCAATTTATAGATAAAATCTGTACAATGAACATTCTTTTCTTGAAATAACATTGCAGAAATATCACTAGATGAGATGTTTCGAAGCCAAGAATATTTTCTGGAAGGAAGAGGGGTATTCAATTATCATATATCATCATGTATACACTGTTCGTTTCAGTATCTTGAAACGACTACTTTTCGATGATTTTATCCCACTAAGGAGTGAGGGAGTATTTATGGAATTCTTCGTCTATCTTTAACATTGATTTCCACCTTATTAGCTAATTATTTTCTCAATTTTTTTTCATGTATAGGTGAGTAGCGTGTTTCTGGCATTATTATTTTATTTTAATTCACAGCTCCAATAATCCGAGTTTGCTTTATTATTAAATGCAAACATCTCCTCCTTTCATCTTTCCTCTCACCCCTAGTTTGGAAAATTAACCACTTGACATACGAATTTATTTAACTTTATCATTAGATGACACATACTATTGTGGTCATATATTGTTAATTTGATTTTTAAAATAATATATGGAGCATTTGGGACATTAACGCCTTTCGAATTGATCTTTGAATCTATATTTAAATACTTAATTCTGTGACTTAGGAGCAGACTTGAAACTAAAAATTTAGTAATTCGATGCGCGTGTCAGACACATCATTGTATACGAAGGGCTTTATCCTAGAGTAACATGAATAAACAAATTTTTTGAAACCGAAAAGAACATAAAAACATTTAAAAATCTATTCCGTCGAGTTTAATTAAAGAATTGTGGAAAATTCATTGGATTAGAATCTTAGAGCTATTTGAAAAAAGAAGAAATTTTCTTCGAATGACTCTAAGTATATTAATAATAATATGCTGGTGTTAGTACGATAATTCAGTGGTCGAGGAAAATTTTAAAAGAAGTAAGATAAAATCAAGACCATCATTGTTTGAAATGAAAGAGAGAGAGAGAGAGAGAGAAATGTGAGTTGATTTCGATAGAAGAGCAAAGTGTTTGCAAGATTGATATTCAAAACATTTTTCCGCGTAGTCATCAAATTTAAACATATCACCAGGAGAATTCGAATCTTCACAACAATTCTTCAGCTATATGAATTCGGATTCTTTTCCATGAGCAAATGTAAATTTTGAATGAAAAGATAAAACATCTAATGAAAAACTTTATGCAGAGCCTGACTAAGGTAAGGATATACATTTGGTTGCCCCGGGCTCCCTCATCCGAGGGGGGGGTCGAATAAATTTTTTTACATTTCCTTCTTTAACGAACTTTTTTTAAACAAAATATCTCTTATAGACACATGCTTAAGATAGTTATAGAAAACATTCTAATATAAATCAGGCCTTAGAATTTTGTCCGATTGCTTTTTGAATTCAATGGTTAAATGTGCAGAGTTAAGACTAAATGTGTCTTTAATTTTAACTTTAAATAGCCTTTTTAACTAGCCACTTGACATACGAATTTGTTTAACTTTCTCATTAGATGACACATCCTATTTTGGTAATTTATAGTTAATTTGATTTTTTAAAAATAATATATGGAGCATTTTGGGATACCAAATCGTTTCATGTTGATTTTTTCGTATTTAAATACTTAATTCTGTGGCTTAATGGCAGACTTGAAAATAAAAATTCAGTAATTCGATGCGCGTGTCAGACACGTCATTGTATGCGAAGGGGTTAAACTCATCTTAACACATACGCAAAAAGGTGGAGGTTTTTAGAATTAATTGGCAAACAATATTGTCTAATTAACAGCCTCTGGCGACCAGTTTGTTCACCTATATTATTGATTTTTCAAATCGTTAAATTATTAATATTGGACAATTTCCTTCAAAATATATTTCACTTTATATTTTGACACTACTAAAACACACGAATTCTATTTGAAAATTTATTTCAATTTTCAAAGTTTATATATTACGAAAAAAAAAAGCGGAAACAAAAATCTTACTATGTATTTAAAGATTGACAAAAGCACATGCATGAATGTTTTGATGGAGAGTTTGAATTCCATCATAACATTTAAAAACATTTGCTTCAGACAATATATCAAATCGAATTTCACAACAGCATAAGAAAGTAAAGAATAAAAGAGGACGAAATCATTTAACCTGGTCTTATATACTATGATATTCTCATAAATCTGACATATGCCAAATTTTGACCGTTATTCTCAGATGTGTTGATCTTGTGTTGACCTTTACAAGATAAATGTAGGAATCCTTTAAAATAATCTGTTTACATGAGTGATTTAATATCCATCTACTCAGCACGTGGAGTCTATGATGCATTATCTTTACATAGCTTCATTTGATTAATTTAATAGAAAAGGGTAATGCACCAGAAAATAATAGAACATATAAGAATAAAGTTACTATGGACTAAATTTAGAGAAAACTTTGGAAATTAATTACAATTGAAATTAGATTTAAAATATCATCACACACATATACGCGCGCGAGCGATTATGTTGTCTAAACCGAACAGCAAATCTTTCGGATTATCCTCTCATAAACCTATCTAAACTCACCATAATTTTGAAAAGATAACTTGACAAAGGTAACTGTTTATTACTTGACATTTTGCAGATTTTAGCGGCGCATCATATCTGAATTATCTTTTTAAAGCTCAGTTGAGCATTGCATTTTTGGAATTCTTTACATACTGTTCCACTTTCCTTGCTATTCCCTATGTTACAATTTTATGTTTTTCCAACCCATTTGTGGATTTAAATAAAGATGTTTCGACAGTATTAGATTGGCCACAGCACCGTAGTAACACTGAACGGACCATTAACTCTCAATGGCCCTTTTCCTCCGTACGCTCGATTTCTGCCAGGCAACCTGTACTGTTTTAAATGGTTCTAGGCTGTAACAAAATTTATGTTTCCGATATAAAGTGGGATATTTATGTCCTATTTTAAAACGGGATAACTGTGGTTATCCTTATAAAGTATCTCGTTATTATAGCTTTAATAAATTAGAAAAGAATTGGGCTCATTAAATAAAGAATTAAAAAAAATGATAAGATTTTCAGCATTTATGTCTCTGTTTTAGATTGGGAAATTTCTTTACAATCTTTGATTTATGTCGTTTTATTAAAAACTATTTTTATTTAATTTAAAGTAAAGAAATTTTTTTTCTTTATATGCTATTGGTAACTTTTGTTTTAAATGCTATTTTATTTTTTATGCTATAAAATTTTTTGTTTTATATGCTATTGGTAAAGTCTGAAAACCGGTATTCAAAATGGTCCTGATAAAGCTGTTATATAAATGGTCTGCACTGCTTTAAAACACAACTATTATTCTGAAAAAAATATATTTAGAGGGCCATTTAAAAGCTCATTCAAAACACTTTAAAAAGTGGAAGCTGTACAAAGCAATATTTATACCCTTTTTATTAAGAGTAAAATAAATTTCATATAAAAAGGAAGAAATTAAAACTAACATATTTGTTGTAACATGGTAAACTTGAAAGGCATTTTGAATTAGGCATTTTGTTTTAGCACTTAGGTTTTACTCATACATTTGAGGAATCCTTTGCTGCTTCTACTAAACTAAGCAGTTACTACTGTCTAGAGAGAAATGTCGTGGTTTGGAATATCTTCATCGTAAGAAAGTTCTTAGGGCATAAAGTACATTATAATCTCGCATGCACTTATTTTAAAATTTCTTCAGAAGTTCCAGCCTATAGTAGTCACCCTCTGTCACACTCATCGCAACTGCCATTATATTGCACGTATCTCGTCACCCCTTGTCAACTTCAAGAATAGCGAAACTTAGATGCGTTTAAAACTTTTCTGGTTTCTTAATTGGTATTTTGTCGAATGCCTAGGAAATGTGTGAAATATGAATCGTTTCATAAATTGATAGCTAGTTTTAGGCATTGTACAGAATGCCGTATTTCCTACTTTGCCGATAATATATTGTTACAAATATGTAATTTTGCTTCTCAGCAGAAACTGTGCCATCTAAGGAAAGACTGCTTTACGATCAGCACTGAGAGGGTGCTACATCATTATCTGAGAGTTTGGTGACGGATTTGGCGACAAAATGAATAATGCTGAAAACCGAGAATTTTCACAATCGTACAAAGACGAATTAACTTTAAGTAGCAAAACGACGAATAAACTTTAAATAAAGTAAATTTTTTAAGATTAACTGTAAATAGGAAAACCAATAGAGTCCTTTGGAAAGATATAAGAAATACAAATTTAGCTAGTTGGGGTATTTTTTTTCGTTTTTCGAATATTTACGAAATAATCATCTTGTATAAGTCTGAATTCACAAGAAATGATTTTGAGTGCTGGGTAGGTGGTGTCATAAAGTGCGAATGAGCCGCGTATTTATAAAATTCAGGGTAAAGGTTACTTATAGTGTGCCCTTTGCCGCGCCAAGGATGCCAAGTCGCCAATAAAGATGGCGGACACTGTAAACAAACACTTTTAAGGGTTAGTGACGGTTACGACTTTTTGATATATAATGATGATTTTTTTAATCGATAAGCATTGTCTTTTTATTATTTTTTTTTCAGGCCCGGTGCCTTCAACAGATGCCTCCGGCATCTGTTGAAGGCACCGGGCAGAATTTTTTAACTTAAAAAACATCCTACGGCTTCGCTATGCTCGGGAGCGGGAAACTAGTAGCTTCGCTAGCACATTGAACATAAAGAATGTTCGGATAACATGAACAGTAAATAATAAATAATTGAGGAAGACAAAGAAGCAAAAAGAATGGATTTAATAGGAAATTTTAAAGACATAATGTACAAACTTGAAGTATTTAATTTGTTGTAAAAAATATTCCAATCATCCTTCATCCATTTATCAGGTTCGAAATGACCACTGACCTGTCATCCACTCTTGAATAAACGCCGAAAAAATAACTAGCGAAGAAAACAAACGAAAGAGCTTTAAAAGAATGACGAGAAATGCGAATAATTCTATTGTAGACGGTTTTTAAGGAAAGAAACCAGACGACTTCGTAAAGAAGTAAAGCAGACGATTTTGTGAAATCGCATACTGAGAATTAAAATGAGTAAAGGAATAAATATTTTATATCGCATTAAAAATATAATTGAAACTTCTTATTAACTATACAAAAAATCTGAATTATATTACAGATCAAAAATAAAATATTTAATTGATATTATTTTATTATTTTTAATTTAAGTTTTCATAAAAGAGTTGAAGCTCATGTACAACTCAACCATTGTAAAAAGAAGTAAACAAAACATCATTAGGGTTACTACAAGAGCTTTGTTTTAGGTTGCCATATTGGCGACAAACTCGGGGGCACACTAATGACCATTTTAACCAAATGCAGCAAATGCATAGTATCTAATATAAATACAAGTTCACTGCTTCCTTCTATTTTTCTAGATGTTTAGTAAAACAAACGCACGTTTTGCTCTTTCCAAAAGCCGTGACTACGCCTGTCTGTGGCTGTGACTAAACGGTTATTACATTATTCTCTTATATTTTAATGAATGTGTGGTGATTTCTATATAAGCCAATTAATATCCTTCAAGCTTAAGGGTCCCTTTTGCTTGATCGGTACGATACTCGGCTACTAACCATAAGATTGGGAGTTCGGGCCTGGCGCCATTCGCTATTCCTCCTAAAAATGTATAAAAATAAACACATATTTTTAGAGTGCAACAACTTTGTTTCCTTAATCCTGCAAGAAAATAAAATTCTTTAGTTTTTTTCCCTACATTTTACCATAGAAATACTTTCCTTGAAAAGTTTAAAAAAAACGATATATGAAAACAATGCATAGAGAAAGAAAATATTCTCAAGAAATCTCATAAAAATTGCAGAGTTGTGTCTTCCGTTGGGCGTAACTTATAAGGTTTAGAGCAATAAAAATGAACTATAAACCATCCTTTTTTCTTACTTCTAGATTGGAAAAAATTGGATTGTAAAATCATACTTTCTTCTTGCCGATATTGCCGATCCTATCCACAGAGTTGTTTCGAAGCAAAAAACTTTCTATAAAATTCCGTCTTCAATGTTTTGGAGGCCTCAAGTGGAATAAAATATTTAATGGTTCTGAGGATGATGCTGAGGTATGTGACATATTTTCAGCATGAGAAAGTCCACAAAGCTTATACTCTTCAGTATTCGAAAACTCTCGGGCTCTGCTTCAAAATAGTCAATTAAATAAAAAGGATCATCTCTACTTTGTGTTCCATGATCTGTAGCTTCAATCTAGAAAGTGCTTACTGAAACTCTATCCCAGATTTATTCTCTCAGGTTCTTCTTCTATTTGTAAGCGAAGTCTTTTAAAAACAACTCCTCTTGTCTTTAAAAGTATTTATTAACTATTAATAAATAAATAGTTTTAGTAATATTTTCTTTCAGTTGTTCTTAGTTAAATTGTTTGGTTTGCGTGTTATTTTTCGGCATTTGGACGTAATTATAACGTTATAAAACGTTATATAACGTAATAAAAATAAAGATTAAAATGAAATCTGCTATGCATATTTCAATAGTATCATGTCAGAGCATCATTTCTTGAACGGCCAAGCACTACGTGATCGTGCGAGTTAAATTATATTTTTATTCATTTTAATTGTTTCGTCGAATGAGTCACTTTAATATTGCAAACGATCCAAAAAAACTTTGCATTGCATTCATTGTTTTTAAAAAGTATCACATTTCCTATTTATTTCATTTCACATAATCAAGTGCCCAAAATGACATTTTTCTAGGTTTTATTTGCTATGGTCATTAACTCATTTTTTTATCATTAACTTATCAGTCATTAACTTATTTCAGAGCTTTTGTAAATGCAATGGTAATTAAAAGCTGATTTTTTGAGATGCTCGTGCAGTAAATAACAGTTTTATTTTTCGCCTACAGATTTTTGTTGGTTATTTTTCGCCTATGGATTTTGGTTGATGCCAAAACCTCATCCCCAAAACAACATCATGTTCTGAAATGATAAAAATTAGGAGTTAAAATTGGGGGAAGAAAATAAGCGACACATTTAATGATGTTTAATCTTATAAAGATTTAAGAGATATGTGTCACTTTAGAAACTAAAAACGTGCACTAAATTTCATTTATCCAAGCCATATGTCATTCATTCGTCCATTTCGCCTTTACCCTCATAAAATTGTGCATATCAACAAATGTTTAGATCATATGACGAATCTGGATCATATTCTGATTCAGATTTGCAAGTTAGTTGCAAAATCTGGAAGTAAATATTATTAATGCGAATTTTGAGTTGTTAAATCATTGAGGTTCATTTGTATTCGGAAAGCCAGGTAAAAAAATTTCGTTCACACTTCCATGGAAATCTAAGGGAAATAAGGTTTCAGGTTCCAGATACGATACCGTTGAAAAACCGTCGCATAAGTGGGTTTGGTGCATATTAAATCTGCTGAGGCTACGCGTCTTCCCACTGATGAGAGGCGGAAGTTTGAAGAAGAGATACCAGCTCAGGTGTCGTCCTCGTCTTCTAACATGATCGTTGTTCAAAATTAGGAGGTCCAGACCAAGATATCTTTGATAATTGTACACGCCAGACAGGAATACTTCCACATTTTCCTTCTGGGGTTTATTATTGATGGTATATACATATGACTGAATATAAAATGTATTATTTGTAATTGTGGATTATTTTTTAGGTTATTACTAACTAATAAGGACTCAGAGTTCTAGTAAGCCGTGCAAAACACGCACACACTCTGTGCGTCGAGACTCTCTTAAACTACTCATGGTCTCTACCTCCACACAGCTGTTTTCCCCTTCTTCACTTCACATCCTTTTGAGGACGGCCGGAACAATTCCGTGGTGGTTAGTGACAAGCAACTATTCTTAATGTAACTTGAAAGTGGGAAGTTAAATAAACTCCACATGAATCTACTTGCGGCCGGGATAGCTTGGTTAGTACGGCTTGGCTTCGCATTCTGTAAGGTGCGAGCTCAATCCCGCCAGTAGAAGACTCTCCTCGTGTGTGGTGGTTGGTGAAGGTTAAATCAATCGTTGTAGCAAAGTCCACCATGCCTAGAGTAATACCACTGGGGGTACTGGATCAGAGGTGATCGTTCTCTGCACCAGATATAAATTACGATCTGTGGATGAGTAAACGAAATGCCTGAATGAAGTTCGCTTCGTAAAAAGGGTTTCTGACATGTGTGAGCTAGATGTCAGACTTCCACCCTCGGGTGCTTGGAGGTTCCATAGCTCGTAATTGAGGATGAAATGCTTCCGGTATGGGGGTTGGATCTCGCCAACCCGGTGGTTACACAAACAGTGGGGGTTAGGTTCCTCTCATCGATGACGGGACGTACTTCCTTCGGGGAGGGTTGTACCGTGGCCGGTGAAGGCCATTAGGACTCAACCATAGTTCCCGAACTTTGCTGTTGCGGCGTTCCGGTCATTCAATGCAGATGGTTAATCCGTGTGCCTTCTGTTCTATGACTTAATGGTAAGTGTGAACTATGACTTACCATCAGAAGGTACTGAAGCCCTCCTTCCGTTGTAAAGCGGAACACGAGGACAACAAGAAATCTGAATACAATTTAATATAAGGAATTTATATCAAATTTCATTCTTTTAACTCAAAGCGCTTGTGAATTTTCGTATTCCTGGGCAGATATAATTCCAAAAGAATGTTTTTCAGAATCAAGGAAGTTAAGAATGTGAAAGTTTTTCAAACCATACTTTTTTTTTAAAGCTTATTATATTTTTTTTCTGTAAGGTTAAAAAAAGGCGGAATTTATAAAGTAGTTCAGTTCAAAAATAATTGAAAACTTGTATTATTAAAACAAATTGATGTGAAAACAGTTTTCATTATACGGATGATAATCATTATATACACTTATTAAAGGATATATAGAATTCACTCATGAGGACAGTTTCTCTAACCATTAAAATTCCATTTAATAATAAACTAGTTCTCTACCAGAATTAAGTTCAAGGATGCAAACGGATTATGTTTGCAAATTAGCGAGATTAATGATTTTGCCATAAAGCAGATTCTCAATAGCTAGATCGATATTTATCGTTCATATCGGACAGACAGGATTAAGGGGAATTTGTGCTTCAAAGGGGACACAGACATTAATGCTCATGAAATTTAATCATACTTTGGCCGCACCAATGCTATAACAGAATAAAAGAAGCTAATTATCCTGAATAAAAAATTGATTTTGAATATACTCTATCAAAAATTAAGAGCAGTATTTCCCTTTAATATATCTGTTATTTAAATTCTAGCATTAATTTCATCGTTACTGATCATTTTAATACCCCTCACATTAGTGTAATTATAATGCTGATTTAAATTGTTCTGAATTAGAAGGATTTCTAAATGAAATTTAAAAAAACTATTCCAAAGTATACATTCTTACTTCCTCAGATATATCTGTCCCAAATTTGGTGCTGTAGGCCAAGGGATCAACCACCGGTATCAACACACACACAAACAAGCTGATTTTCATTTCAAGGGAAATGACATTGGCGACTATTATCAAAATGGCAATAAATGGTCTTTCCGCACATGCACCATAAGCAGATTCAAACCCGTAAATTATCTGACAGGTTTACAGGAATTATTAACTACAGGCACTTGGAGAAATTTTTTTTTCATTTTTATAACAGTAGAAGAAGTAGAAAGTACACACACACACACACACACACACACACACACACACACACACACACACACACACACACACACACACACACACACACACACACACACACACACACACACACACACACACACACACACACACACACACCTTTAATATTAATAAACATAAATATTAAGAATTGCATTATCTTTCAAAATTGGCAATAAGGGTTTGATTTCAATTCATGCGCCATTTATTCATGTATAACCATTACAGTTCAAAAAAGTAAAGAAAGAATGAAGGAATTTTTTAAAAAAAATTCAGATTTCCGAGGTAAAACTGGCATTTCAACATTGTTAATAGGACAAAAACAAGTAAAAAAAATCCGATTATTTTGATTAAGCTAACTCTGTTGAAAACTGATGTGTGATCAATGAATTCAACTTCCAAAGATGTCACAATAACGACATAGC
>JAOUZG010032691.1:629035-642489 GCA_026289955.1 Argiope argentata | reverse complement strand
ACTAATACTTCTAAGGTGCTAAGGTTATTATTTTTCCTAGTACTAAGATTAATACTAATGCTATTAAGGTAATAAGATTAATATTATTTCTAAGATTAATACTAATATTTTTAAGGTACTATGATTATTAGAATTTTCCGGTACTAAGATTAATATTATTACTAAGATTAGTACTAATACTATTAAGATAATAAGATTAATACTATTACTACGATTAGTATTAATAGTATTAATGTATTAAAATTAATACTATGTTCCGGTACTAAGATTAATATTAATACTATTAATGAATTAAGATTAATACTAATACTATTAATGAATTAAGGTTAATACTATTTCTCGGTATTAATCTTAATACTATTACTAAGATTTATATTAATACAATTAAGGTACTAAGATTTATACTATTTCCCGGAACTAAGATTAATACTAATACTATTAAGGTACAAATATGAGTACTGTTTCCCAGTTCTAAGATTAATTTCAGATTTCTAACCCTGGTTCTAAGATAAAAACAACAAAATCACTGAAAAAAAAATTAAAAACTGAATGAGCAGTATTTCAGAAAATTAAATCAAGAATTACTGAAAAGTCAATTTAATTACTTTTCTGTTCAACTGAGTCAACAAATCCGTTTCTGTGCTTAGAAAGCACGAGATTTATTAAAGAATTCATTAAACAAGCAAATGATTTTTGAAATTCTGTAGCAATTTGCTGGATTTACTTTGAATTGCTTAACAACAACCTTTTTTATTTTGTATTTAAACGAAAAATTAATTTTTTAAATTGATAGAAATCAGGAAGTACTTTTATTCATATATTTAATCAATTGATCAATTTTCAGTTTCTTGATTTTTTTAGTGTAATAAATCTTTCATAATGCTGATTCAATTCAATTTCGGTCTTATTAATAAAAAGAGAGCCTTATTTTAATTAAATCTTCCAAAACTTCAGATATGATACTCCAATTTCTTCTTTCTTTCGCCTCCATATTGCTCTGTCTATGTTGAATCCACATACTTTTATTAAAATTCCATTTTAATCTTAAAGAACCGGGTTTTCTTCTTTTCATTTAGTTTGAAGCTGAAATATTTAATGAAGTTTCATCGGATTTTCCACGCGTGCAAGCATATATAGGAATGAATATATAGAATGACTTTAATAATTGGAATCGATCTGAAACTTTCCTGTTTCGCCCTTGAAATGTTTATTTGTTATTTGTGGTTTAATTCTCATTCTTAGTTTATAGTTAGGGTACTTTTCCGTTAGCCGGGCACAAATGTCGCCAATTGTGATCCAAATGTGAGTCGAGTCGCCAAGCGAAGCGAATGATAAAACAGTCATCACATTATTTTGCGATTTTTCACCAGATTTTATTTGGTGCAATTTTAAATTATTAGGATATTTTTCCTTTGCGCCCGGCTGACGGAAAAGTACCATAGTTCATAAAGAAAAAAACTCATTTTAACAAAAACGAAATATTTATAGTAAAACATCATAACACCTTCCACACACCTAGCGTGCAGACGCTCGGAAGTTTGTTGTTACAAGTGAGTGAGAACAAATTAAAAGTTGGCATCTCATTATTTATACCGTGAAGATCAGTTTCAGTTAATTTTACAGAAATACTGATCAATAAAGTAACGAGACACGTTAATAAGTTATTATTTTACAAATTATAATAAGAATATTACAAGATTTATCTCTAACAGATTAATTTATAACATATAAAACGAAAAGTTCTTTGAATAAAAATGTTTAGATGCCAAAACAAAAATTACACTTTCCCCCCTAAAACTGTATTTTAAAATTTTTTCTAAAGTTGAAGAAAACTTTGAGGGGAAATGCATATATTGATACTTTGAATATAAAAGATTTTTTGGGGTAATATGATTCGAATTTAACGAAAAAAATATATACTAGAAATTTGAAATTTTATTAATTATTATTTAAAAATAATATTAAAATTTTGGAAAACTTTATCTTACATGGAATTATTTAAAAAAAGAGAACTTCTTGTCAAATTTCATAGCTTCAAATCCAACGATCGAATCTGTAGCACGCTTTTTGCACCAGTCATTTGGCATAACGCATCAAAACAATATGTGTTCTTAATCCAAGCGATAAACATAATCTTGTTAAAATGCTATTAAACAAGTTTCACTAGGTACGATTATTCAAAGCCTTGGATATTTCATTAGAATAAGGAGGTTCATTAAAAAAATGAGTGAGGTAGATAAAGAATCTGTGCTATTTTGGTCTGCAAATATTTGCAATCTCGACCTAGAAGATATTTAAGCAATACTATTGCCTATGTTGCCAAAACTGAATAACAAACCTTTCACATTAAATGTTTGTGTACATTCCTACTGTTTACAATTAACGTAATTTTCAAAAAATAGCGAAACAAAGGACAATTACTTTTTCGCTTATGCTTGAATTACTACAGCATAAGAGAATAAGCAATAATTCTCACGCTTAGAACATATTCAGATCTAAACTATATTTTTAAACTAAGGAAGTAGTGCTTGTTGTATTTCTTTTACCACCGACGCTCTGGCATAGGGGTAGCGCGTCTTTCCCGGGTTCGAGTCCCGGTTCGGGCATGGTTGTTCTTCTGTGTTCTGTCTGTATGGTGTATGAGTGAGTCCCCCCTCCCCCCCCGTAAAAAGGGGCTGTGCAAGCGAATGGGGGGCTTAAGAGTAGCAGAAGTCGTACTCTTGGCCCTCGTTGGCGCTATAGCAAAACAACAGAAGCGGATTAGGCTTAAATCGCCGACTACCTCAGCGAACTGGTCCACGGCAAGTGCCATAAGAAACAAAAAAATTTCTCCTTCCACACAGCCTTATTTCTCTTGCTATTCCTAATATTACAATTTTTTGTTCTTAGAAATCACATACGCATTTAAATAAAGCCAGTTAATCAGCCTAAGATGGGCAACAACGCAATCACAAAGAAAGTGGCATTACTTTTCAATGGTAGTTTTCCTTCATAGAACACACTTTCTGTTATGTATGCTGCATTATTTGAAATATTTTTTCGAATATAATAACATAAAAATATAAATATCAGAAAAAAAGGCTCTTCGGATTTTATGGTAGGATTACTATAAGATGACTTTTTACTTTTGCAAATTATGGAAAAAAATCATTTCATTAAAAAAGAATTTGAAGGATTCAGAATTTTGTCATTTATTTCAGAATTTGCCATTTATTTATTTTATTATTATAAAATTAATCATAATT
Organism: Argiope argentata; assembly: GCA_026289955.1. Classification (NCBI taxonomy): domain Eukaryota; kingdom Metazoa; phylum Arthropoda; class Arachnida; order Araneae; family Araneidae; genus Argiope; species Argiope argentata. The sequence goes on along the minus strand of JAOUZG010032691.1, from coordinate 639,244 downwards.
TCTTTTTGTAGAAGTATTAATTAATCCTAATTAATTGAGAAATCATAAGTTAAATATTCCTTTAATATCTATTGTTGTTTCCTATGGCACTTGCCATGGACAAGCTCACTGAGGTAGTCAGCGATTTAAGCCTAATCAGCGTCTGTTGTTTTGTAGTAGTGACAACTAAGGGTCAAGAGAAAGACTTTTGCTACTCATTCAACAAATTCGCTTGCACAGCCCCTTTCTACAGAGGTGTGCATTCACAAAACTCATAGATAGAAGAACAACCATGCCCGGACCGGGACTCGAATCCGGGATGCCGAGATCACTGGGAAGTCGCACTACCCCTATGCCAGGACGACCACTATTTTAATTTCTGGAATATATGATAAATATATGTCGACATACTCATTTCTAATGAGTATGTCGACATTAATTAATGGTAAATACCAAAACAAAATGATTATCTTTGAAAGGTAAATCAAGATTTAACCAGCGTTTGTGTTCTCATTTCGAATTTTTTGTATGTTTTCACAGTATATCCTCTAATATCAGAATCGTAATTTCCTGGAAATATCATGAGAAGAGCTGAATTCACTTGTCGAAAACACACAGCAGGTAAGTGGCAACTAACTTGGAAATATTTGTATATTTAAAAAATATATTCTTATTTTCCCACAACTTTCTCTTTGCTGATACTGCACCATTAGTATACAATAAGCAACATTTTGTTTTTCGCAGTGTAAAGAAGGAAATGAGAATGCATTTGTTAGATTTCACTGTCCAATGATTTAACACAGTTAAGCACTTAAAACCATAAGACAACAGATCAACTTTTATTTATCTAAAAAGTAGTGTTTTGAGGTTTGCCGTTTACAATCAACCAAACATATGAATTCACACTCGATTAAACTTTATATTGACTTAGTTCTAAATTTCCTACAGCTCCACTATTCTAATGATAATTCTTTACAAAGTTACATCTCTATAGTTCCTGAGACAAGACACAGAGAGACAGATATCCTACAAATGAAGTTTTCCCAAGATTTGTAGACATTTACAAATTGCAAGCATATACCACATACCAAATTTTATCTATATATCCAATTCTTTGCTTTCATTAGTTGTGCTCTCAGATAGAAATAAACACAACTCCAAATATCAGAAACCAATGCCAAAACTCAGAGCAAATTAGAAAGCTAAAAGGTGTCAAATGTTTTGAGTCAAATGTTTTGACAGTTGCAATTCCTTTTTTCATTTACAACAAAGAAGAAAAAAGATATTAGGAGATTTCATCCTACAGTGATCCGGATTTTAAGTTTTATTTTCTTAAATTTGGTGTTTCTAATTGCAAGTTACATACTTTAAAAAATATGTTTATTTAAGCTCTTTAAAGTATGCAATAAAGTATGTTACTTAAGCTGTTTGTTACTTTTTACATTTCAAAAATCTGTTGTTGTTGCATATCCCCAAGAGCAGGAAAGCCCTATCTAATCTATGAAATTCGGCACCCTGAAGAAGTTTAATACTAACAATGGATTATCAATAAGATAATGCCCAGAGATCTCTAGACAAATAAAAATGTAATGAGGTAAATATGATAAAATCTAATTTTTAGAATAAAGAAAACGAAATATAATTAATGGAAAAAGAAAATTTAATTAAAGGTATATTTCGAATGCACATCAACCTCTGTCATTACAATCAAATCAAAACTCAAATCCTTTAATTTCTAAAACATATGAATAAAAATATATCGATTTGGACTTTGCATAGAGAAAGAAAATGATCTCAAAAATTCTCATAAAAGTTGCAGTGTTGTGTCTTTTGCAGCGCGTAACGTATAGGGTTTAGAGCAATAAAAATCAGCAATAAAGCATCCTTCCTACTTACTGCTAGAAAGAGAAAAAATTGGGTCGTAAAATCATTATTTCTTCTTACCGATATTGCCTCTCCCGTTATGCCGCGCTATGTTTTTTATTTCGGATAAAGTCTCGCCCATAAAATTCTCCCAGATGCTTTGGAGCTCTCAGATGAAACAGAAGATTTAATAGTTCTGGGCATGACGCTCAGATAAAGACGTTGCAAGAGAGTGTGTAAGGGGGGGGACGCAGGAATTTTTACTCTTCTGTATTTGAGAATCTATCCGTTTTTACATTAAAATTGTCGAATTAACGAAAAGGGATACCTCAAAGTGAGGATTAGTGAACTGTGGTTGAAATTTCAATACTGGTCGTCAAAAATCTGTCTCGGATTTATAATCTCAGTCTTTCTATCATGTCAGAACATGATGTTGTTTTGGGGATGAGGTTTGTGGCGTCAACAAAAATCCGTAAGCGAAAAATTGAAATTTTTTTATCTGCACAAGCATCTAAAAAATCTGCTTTTAATAAAGCGCTGCCATTGCATTTACAAAAGCTCTGATCTTAAAAAAGTAAGTTAATGATTACCGCAAATAGAACCTATAAAAATATTTTGAGCGCTTGATGATATGAAATAAAATGAATGGGAAATGGGATATTTTTTAAAAACAATCAATGCGAGACAAAGTGTTTTGGATCGTTTGCAATACTAGAATGACTCATTCAATGAAACAATTAAAATGAATAAAAATATAATTTAACTCGCACGAGCACGCGGTGCTTGGTCGTTCAAGAAATGATGCTCTGGCATGATACACTGAAATATGCATAACAGGTCTCATTTTCAATTTTTTATTTGCCTTTTGTTTTCCAAAATTTTTAAGGAAATCTCCTGATTCAAAAATAATCCAGAGACTATTTGAAGCATAACTATTTATAATAAAATTTCTTCTCGGTAGCTCGTTTTTGAATTTATTTCTTAATTTATGACATTGTTTTTCTCATTGAAATAAAAATAATAATTTGTTATTATTGAAAAAGATAAAGATGTTTCAACTAAGAATTTCATTATTAATTTTTTATTCAATCGAAGTAAAACGTTTGTTATACAGACCCGGGTTTAATTAAGTTATAACTTCTCTTTTTAAAGGAAAACAATGGCTGTGTAGGGATGAACATCGTAATTTTAAATCACAATCAGACGATAAGAACGACACCAGAGCTGCCACGACCTTCTCCACGCACCATACCAGATAGCGGACATTTAATCCTTACCCATGCACCAGAGCTCACACGCTATTGCTCTTTCTTGGAATCCAGTATCAAACCTAGAACCATCCCCACCAAAAAAGCGGAACTTTCCACCATACCTTCGTGTTCTACATGGACTTAAATGCTATCCAATTAATTTCAAGAGATCGCAGAAAATAAAAGTTTTCTATTTATTGTAAGATTTCTGATTATATGTACTTGTTTTTTGTTATATGACTTTGTTATCAAAAACAAAATTTAGCAACCAATTATTTTCGATGGAATAACTGGAAGTTTTAAATTTAAATAACTAAATGGAATGCTACAGTAAGAAAAAGAAATGGATATATAATTTTCAGAATTTTTCTCCTGATTTATGTAGAGCAACGGACAAACATCTACATTTGTTAAAGGAAATAGTGTTTGTGTAGTTATTCTACAAGCAAATCGTTTTAACTGCAAAAAATTGCATAAATAATCTTTGAAGAATATGCATCTTGCAATTTTCAAAACATTATTGTGAAGAAATAATTTTTATATCTTTCAAAAAAAAACTCTGGTTAGGGGTTCAATACTTATTTATATCATTTATTTACATAGAAGGAGTTATTAAGGCGCACTTACTGAAAATATTTATATTGAAGTTTTCGCGACTCTTAAACCAGACGAACCAAATCACCTTCAAAAGCACATAATAAAAAAATGAGAAGATGGAAAATACTTATTTTTTAATCTTAATGAATGAATCATCATTATTTTTTAACTATAAACAATCAATAATATATTCAAAAAGCTTATTGTATGATGTCATTGTACACTTAAGAATAGTTTTAAATTTCAAGTTGAGATAAATTTCATAGTCTGTATGAAATCTTGGTTGAAAAGGCAATAAAATTCTAGCAAGAAAGAATATGTGTTATATTTTCTGTGAAAAAAAACCGATGGTTGTAGATCGGTTTTTCAAAGAACACCGTGTAAAAAAAGCATATTTTCCATGAATAGGAAACCAGAAAAACGAGGAGAAAAAAAAAGAAAATCTGCTGGTGAAAACTATTTTAAAAATTCTAGCAGGAAAAATGGATTATATGTAATAATTTTCAAAATCAATAAAAAAAGTGAATCTTTTAAATACTTGAGTTTTTTTTGAAAACTTGTTGAAAAGAACACCAGAATAAAAGGAAAACATCTTTTTTTCGAATAATTTTTACGTTGGTGGTTTTGAAAACGCAAGAACCATGAAGAAACTTCGTTATTCCTTATTTAAACTTTTCCAAAGAAAAATCGTTTTGAGCTAGCTTAGATTATTAGTTGATGATATTAGAAAAGAATTTTTAAGAGGAATTTCACCAACGCTGGAAAAACTTTCACACTTCAAGCAAGAAGTTTATGAAAAAAACCTTTCTGGTAGGAATACTAATATAAAATAGTAATAATTTTAGTGGATGGAATTTCCTTAAAAAACTAAAAAAAGTTAGCATTAATTAGTTTTAAAATTTATTAGTTTAGATAAAAAATAAAACATTATTTAAAATTTTACAAAGTTAGATTTTAAAGAAATTTCGCATTTTTGAAGACTAAAACTTTATTGCATTTAGAATAAAATCTTGTTTCATTACACTAGACATGCCCAAAATAATTTATTAAAAGTAACTCAGATTTAATAAATTAAATCACTAAAATACCATAAAATTGTCATATTATGTTATTTTGGTGTAGATATTATATTTGCCTTAATTTTTTTCTGAAGGGGAACTTTTGAATACGAACACTCAAATAACTAAAGCTATTAAATTTAATTCTTTTTTAAATTTGCCATTCAATTTTAATAGAATATGACTCAACAAAATAAATTTTCCTTTTAAAATAAAAAGAAAGCAAAGATTACTCCTAGAATAACGGAATCATTTCACGAGATTAAAAATTTGTCGAAATATAGAAATACTATTTTTTACCCGTAATTTCGTATGAGTGGAAATTTTGATCTTCATACATGAGAACTGACGGTCTGATCACAAATTAAAATGTTATCAATCCGTATGCATGCGTGAATTTTCGACGCTAATCTGGACAACGCAAGTGCGTGAATTTTCTACATCAGTTGGAATAACGCAATTTAATTTTAACAAATTTAATATTCCTTTACTATGTTTTATTTTAATTCAAAAGTACTTGAAAATGAATCTGAAAAATCAGTTAGTTAACAGTTTTTAATTTTAAACGCATCAAACACTAAGATATTAATTAGAATTGTTTGAAATAAACGGTCAAAAACATGTTAAGCCTCACATCATAAGTCTTACTCATTATTAAGTCTTACTCATAATTAAAGTCACATCATAAGTCTTACTCATAATTAAAGTCTTACTCATTTAGCGGTGGGTAAATGAAGAATTTTGGCAAGAAAGTTTGTTATTAATTAATAAAAAATTTGCCACTCAATTAACCAGAATAAACAGCAGCCTATGTCCTCATCTAGACTATGATCTATTTCTGTACTAAATTTCATTCAATTTCGTTCCACATTTTTGGCGTGATTAACTAACATCATCCATCCAAACTTTCATATTTATAATATGGATTAACTTTGCGAAATGATATATATTTTTTCTGAACTTCAAAAATATTTTTAGTAACCTGAATATTGCCTTTATCTTTAATTTCAACCTATAGAGTTACAATAAATTTTCATCTTAAAAAAATGTTCCGAAATAAAATAAAACCACCCCCTCAAAACTTAAATGATCTGGATTATAAAAAAAATGCTGTTTGTTTACTTCGGCGATACACAAACTTAGAGAAATGTCGAAAGTGAGAAAAAGGAAATGGATGCTTTGAATTTCCAGTTCGGTGCTGGTCTTCTGAGAGGGCAAATCATTTATTACAGACAGAAATGCGGGGTTCAATTCCAAATTTTTTCATCTCCAAACAGTTGTTTTTGCGTTGAATCAAAGAAAAGAAAGAAAAATAAAACGTGTCACGAGCGCCTTGTAAATAGAAAGAAGAATGAAATTTTGGCTGGAAAATCACGGCGGAAATTCTTGGTTCCGACGTTAGGGGAAATAGAGTTTGCGGTAGATGCAACCTTTTATAGTATGAAAACAAACTTCGCAGGCAGGAAAAAGAGTAGGCACTTCTCGCACGTAACGCTATATGATTGAAATGCGTGTTATCCCCCACAAAAACGGATTGTTTTTTCTTCAAACACGGAATCTCCAAGCATTCTTCTGTAGCAAGAAAATAAATTTCTGTTTGAAAATAAATTTTTGTTACGATGACTGCTTTTTCGCGAAACAAGGCATATTTGTTATATTTTCTACTTGAGTATAGAAGAGATTCCGGATTCTTCTCAGATTCTGAAAATACGTATTCATAAAATATGTCAATTCATTTTCTCTTACATATTTTCTTTCCAGACAATATAAATCATATGTTAATAACTTGAATGAAAATATCACAAAATTCTGACCAGCCTTGTCCTTAAAAAATTAAAGCTAGGTTTTTCGCTAAAAAAGTCAATTTTTACATCCCTTTAACCGCTTGACAAACGAATTTATTTAACTTTTTAATTAAATAACTCTTCCTATTTTGGTAATTTATTATTAATTTGATTTTTTTAAATAATATATGGAGCATTTGGGATACCAAATCGTTTCATAATGATTTTTTTTCGTATTTAGATACTTAGTTCTGTGGCTTAGTTGCAGACTTGAAAATAAAAATTCAGTCATTCGATGCGCGTGTCAGACATGTCATTGTATGCGAAGTGGTTAATAAACGCTTCAAATCATTGGCCTGGTTCTTTTATAAAATTATTTTCTGTTCAATCATCTCTTTATAGCAGCTCATCGTTTCCAACAATTCATAATACAGAGGAAGCTGTTTTGAGGCTATACTGTGAAAAAAAGTTTCAAACGCTGGATTTTGAAAAACACTTCATTCCATAAGAAATGAAGAAGCTCAGAATTCCACAAGAAATAAAGAAAAATTTCTGAAGTAGAAACATAAAAGCACTAAATAAATAACAGAAAAATGTCACCGGCTACTTTAAAAGTTAGAATAACCCTATTGATTCTTAGAAGTAAGACATAATAAAAGCTAGAATAAGAGGCGTCCATATTTGTAGTTTCCTTACAAGGTGTGAAATCATATGAAATTCTTGAGAAGAATTTCTAATAATTTACTCTGAGCCATAATTCTTTCATTTTTGTTGCCAAAGCCGCCAAGTTTGTCGTTAAAGTGAAGGGGTAGAGAGAAATCATATGGAATTCTTCAGAATAATTTCAAATAACTAATACTGAGACATAATTCTTTCATTTTTGTTGCCAAAGTTACCAAGCTTGTCGATAAAGTTGGGGGTTGGTGTAAAATCATAAAGAATTCTTCAGAAGAATTTTTAATAGTTCGAAATGAGTTATAATTTTTTCGTTTTTATTGTCAAGTCAACAAGTTTGTCGATAAAATTTGGTTTATTGGTAATGCATACCTTCAGCAATAATTAAAAATCCTACATTTTTCGCTTTCTTACCGAAAGACTCATTTAACAGGAAAACGGCTTTACAGATTTGTAATAATGGGTTACTTAAGATTCTAACACGATGTGTGAATGTTTAATTCTTTTGTCTACATCTAAACCCCCCTTTTCTTCCTTATGAATTATTTAACTATCATGAACCCTCAACTAAAAAAATCATGTAAATATTTCTCTGAAATAATTCCATCCTTTTTGAAAAAATTAGTTAAATACAGTGGAAATTTTTAAAAATATTTAGAAACCTATTGGCCATTTTAAGAAATGATGTAGAGAAACTGTAAATATCTTGCAAATAATTTTAAAAACTATTTTTGTTGTCATAAAATTATTCGGATCTATGTGTGCATGCATGTTTTTATGTGTAAAACGTATTAATATTTGAAATGAAATAGGATATATTTATTCCATGATTATTTTTAGAAATTTTTATATTTGATCGAAATCAACACCAAAGGATTCACCAAATTACAATATTACATATTTATGTTCTTATTTTAGATATTGCAGTTTTTCGAAGTTCATTTCTATAACTTTGTTTAAAAACATTTTTTTTTTGTCTTTAATATGAAACTCTCACTTAGTAAAATATTGAAGTTGAGATAAAAATTGTCTTTTGAGGCCTTCATCATGGTAATTTTGGAACAAATTTTGAATACAGATAAAAAGTGCACCATTTTCTCGAAATTTATACGCAGTTCTCATTAGTAAAGACATGTGGCGCTAGCTTCATAAGCCAGATAACATCTAGATATCGAAGTCGACTTTTTGGTAGTGTGGTTATGTTACTCGGCAACTGGCCCTAGCATTGTGGTTTCGTTCCTCGACCTTCAATCGATACATTTTTGACCTTGACAACGCAGCCACCAGCAACAGTCGGGGCACCATCTACCCTCAGCAAAATCGTCAGACTCACTTGACGTAAGCAAGAAAAAACAAACAAAAAATCGTTAGACTCACTTGACGTAAACAAGCAGCAACTCGCCATAATGCTTGGCGCAACAAAAATCGTTCATTTCTCCGCCGACTCACTGGTGGAGGAGTACTGTAGCGCTAGCCTTATAAGCTAGTTTTTGGTATTGTGGTTGTGTTACTCGGCTACTCGCCATAGCGTCGCAGGCTCATACCGCGACCTTCATTCCCTACAGAGATATGAATTCGCGATATGTAGCAAGTCTTATTTCTTCGTGACATGATATATTTGTTTTATATTCAGAGATATATCTTTTGAATTTGAATACAATTTATATTGATAAATGGAAATTAAAAACAACTTTTCAACATGATTTTTTTCCAATACTTCTTTCTTAGGAATACTTTTTTTATTCTGGTTTAGTTTAGTTTAGTTATATTAACCACCCGTTGTAAAGAAACTATGGATTTTTTTGGACGGATCTCGTAATTTTGAGCCATGATCAGATGACGAGGACGTCACCTGAGCTGTAACCCCCCTCAACACCACACCAGTGGAAAGACATTCGGCCTGATAGATTGAACTTGCAACAGACCTTCTTACACGATGATTCTTCGTGTAAGAGGGTCTCGAACTTCCATCTACGGAGGATCTATCTACAATCTACGGCTCTACGGATCTCGAACCTCAACTCTACGGTTCAAGAACAGAGATTTTACCACCAGGTCACTGCGGCTTTTTTTAATTCTGAAAATTAATAAGCAAACGAATGTATAGGAGTATATACACAACCACAAAATTTTCCAACCATATCTAACCTGACCGTGATTAATACAAGTGACCAGTGTTAAGGAATAAAGCCTTTATCAAACAAATGGAGAGTTTGTAGGTCATTTAGCAACAACACTAAGCTCCTCTACTTTATACTATGATCGTATTTTACGGTGAGAGCGGATATCTGTTACATTTACCAACTATGAAATGTCCTTCATAACACTACAGATTTCCTTATGACTTCTCTCGAGCGCAAGGATTCATTCACCTGACGCACTCTTTCATCCTGGAAGGAAGAGACCGGGGCCACTTCTTTTGATGAAAACTGTGATTGGATCGTTTTTAGGGGAGGAAATAACATGCTTAGAAGGAGACAAGAGAGAGGGAGCTTTGGAGGGACACCTAACGACTCCTTTGAGAACTCTGTACACAACAGAACAATCATCTCTCAGTTAATGATTTAATGTCCGGTGAGTTGCCTCTCATTACACATGGAAAATCGACACTAGTTGTTTATTCAGGAGGGTGTGAATGAATCCTTCCTTATTATTATCATGTGAGAACATGATGTTGTCTTGGTTAGGAGGTTTTGATGTCCCTGAAACTTACGGACAAAAAATATTTTTAGCTTCTTTTATCGGTATTGCTTGCTTATAAGGGCTTATTTGAAAGGCAGTGCGATTTTAAAAGGTTGACCAACTTTTACCAATATTGCTGTATTATAACGTATACTTCTTTGACAGCAGATGAGTTTTGAAAAAGGTGACGTAGTACTATGACATCACAGCTGTTATTCTATCTCAAAATCTCTCCAGCTCCAAAACCTTTGTTTGCCTTGCTAGAAAAATTGAAAAGGAAAGTATATATATATATATATATATATATATATATATATATAT
>JAOUZG010032691.1:588999-628635 GCA_026289955.1 Argiope argentata | reverse complement strand
CGTTTCACCTATAGATTCTAAAAAATCCCAAAGATGAGATGCTCTTCTATATTTAGATATTTCCCTAAAAAATTCTAGAGCCTGAATGTTAACCCATGAAACAGAAACATAAAGCAGAATATTTCTCGTGCTGAACTGCATTGGCAAAACCAAAACTTTTCTTCTATTTTTTATGATTTCTGAAAAGTTTGCCGTCAAAACTGGTTCTCTTTCTATGATACAAAATATATGAAGGAAGAGGAAGTTACATTTAGTTTTATACTCTTTTTTCCCAAAGGAAATGTTTTTGACTGTGGCAACGAACAATTCATATTTATAGGAAATAAAATAATATAAAAGAAGGTTCGGATACTAGATAGTGTTTTGGCGTCTATAGATGTTCTGAAAGGAATTTTCAAAGGAAAATAAAGCTGTTTGGTTTCATTTATTCATGTTATAACGCAAGCAATTCAGATGTTGTTGTTTCTTCATTATACTAAATCTACCAGTTATTAGCGTTTGAAATACATATTGTATCTTGATACGTACTTAAAAATTGTTTTGAGAGTAATTTTTCTTTATAAACAAAAGTTTCTAGCACAGAGTCTATTCTTTTCTTGATAATTCCAATAAATCACCAAATTAATGATAAATATTATACATTTTTCCATATTTTTCCAGGATATTGGTTGAATCGTTGAAATGCACGTCCATTTTTAAAAAATTTTCTTACCTTTATAAATGCACGAAATATCTAAGAATTTTTTAATATTTCATAAAAAAATTAATAGAAATAGAACTATGCCGTTAAAATAATTTTAAAATTTATGCAAAATAAATTTGACTTTTATGTCCAAAGTTTTCAGTTTTTTTTTAAATTAACAAATTTGCATCTAGAAAAATAAAGGGGGGGGGAAAACGAAATGATTAGGGACTATAACATCAGAATTAACCTTTTTAAAATATTATATTTCCTGCATAATTAGTAAATATCATAATTAATTAACTTCTTGAAGTTTTGAAATAAAAAAAATATTTAGAAAATAATTTTAGGTATTTTGATTAATTTGACATTTAAGCTGAGAAATTTGGTTTATCACATGAAAAACGTTAAATCACAGGATAAACGTTTACATGCGTTAGATATACGTTTTTCTTTTTCAAAAATAATATTATAAATTTATGGTTTGGGTATCTTCAGACAACTGCGTCATTAATTTCTAATGAACTAGCATATAAAATGATATATTTTACAACATATTTTCTTCACATTCCGTATAAAAAATTACATATAATTCTCTCATTCAGCAAGATATAATTATGTGCTAATTATTTAAAAGCAAATTATAATCTTCAGAAGCAAAAGATAATTAACAATACTCTGCAATAAACATTTATAAGGTACTAGCTCTTACCCTCGACTTCGTACGTGTAGAAATTTTGATGTGTATATGTGAGAACTGACAGTCTGACGCCATTTTGGGCGACGCAAATGAATTAATTTTCTACGCGAATGAGGGTAATGCAATATATATTAGAATTTTTATTTTCATTTATTATGTTTTATTTTAATTCAAAAGTACTTGAAAATGAATCTGAAAAATCGATTAATTAACAATGTTTGAAAAGCATCATATCCTAAGAAAATAAGCAGGATCGTTTGAAATAACCAATAGAAAACAGGTTAAGACTAACCTCATTAGCGTGGGAAAATGAAGGCCTACTCATTTGGCGGTGGAAAAACGATTATTTTGGCAAGAAAGTTAGTTTTTAATTGATAAAAAATTAACCATTCAATTAACCGGATTAAAAAGTAGCCTACGTCCTATTCTAGATTATAATCTATGCCTGCACTAAATATCATCCATTTTCGTTCAGTTGTTTTGGCGTGATTCACTAACATCATCCATACATCCAAACTTTCACATTTATAATAGTAGTATAGATTAAATTACTAAAGCATGACTTAGTATAGTCTATGACCTATCATTATTTTTATTATTTTTCTATATTATATAATCTATAATTGTTTTATCTTTATATTTGCTTGTGGCAAAAATAAGCACCTCAAAATGTTTCACTTTGTAATGGCAAATTCCTGACATCCTCCACCTTATAATTTTTTAAAAAAAATTATAAATGGTACGATTTTTAATGGGCATATCAAAGAAATACTTATTTTTAATTGAAAAATTACGAATCCTCAGGGTTGAAAACGTGCTTTGCAGATTGAATAAATCAGCCCAAAATGAAAACAGAATAATATAGAAAGAAGAATAACAATAATTATTGCAAATTGCACTTTTTGCAACAATGTATCCTTTACTTTATCATAAAGTAATCATGTCTTCATAAAGAAACCATTTTCATTGTTCCTAAAATCGTTATCCGCATTCCTTTGTGTTGGGCGCTTAAATCATTAACATGCTCTTTCAGTCTTCGTTCCTAACGATTTCAATCACTCATTTATCGAAAGCAAAGAAAAGAATCTCGGAATTGCGTCAATTAGCAGAGCCGTTCTTCAAAGAACCCACGAAGAAATCAGGAGACAATAATAATAAAAATAAAGAAAGAAAAGACAATGATTCCAAACGCGATTTTTACGTCCCAAGATTCGAAACTTTCCCTAATTTCAACCGTAACTTTGCTTTGTTGAGTGAGAAACAGTTAACCGATACATTCGACAAGAATGGGTGGAAGTAGAAAGCGGCGAGAAAAGATTAAAAAAAAATAAAGCCATTGGAATTCTTCTTTGTTCCTGGGAGTTAGTTGGAATTGAAACAATCTGTGATCGTCACAGATGCAGTTCTGAATGGAAAATATATCTTTTGAAACTTTCTTGTGAAGGCGAGTGAAAATTACACTTTGATTTCGAGAAATAGGGAGGATTGCAAGCAGCGGAGAATTTGTTTTGATTGCTTCGCGTTTAATAAATTCCTTACAAATGTTTTCGACAGTTTTCAGTTTGATATTCGAAACTGTTTCTTTAAATTGAAAAGAAAATAATTTTTAAATTAAACGGAACAAGAAAAAAATACTGCATTAAATAACTTGCAGCAGAAGTTAATGTTAATGTAATTAATTCATTTGATATGACAATAATACGACAAACTCAAATGGTAATTGTCCAAATTTAAGCTAATTATTACTTTATATGACTCATAGTGTGCATGTCTGTTATCTTATTTCTTATTTTGTATCATTGTTATATTTATAAAATGTGCAGCGTTGCTTTTCAGTAGATAAAATATGTGTCCCGTTCCGTTTTCCATATTGAATTTATACAAAAGGAAGCACGTGATCGTATGAAAAAGGTTTTTAAAGTTTTTGCCAAATTCAAAGTTATTCGGAAATATAAATTGAAAAAAATATAAAAAGATGTCCACACTACACTGTGCATTGTTCAATTAGGAATAAACATAATAAAAGAATACTAATAAATATATAGACTAAGAAAAAACAATAAAGAGGGAGCACAACGGCATCGTAGTGATGTTACGGAGTTCCGCGATGTGACAAAGTGGTCACGAGCACCCCCACATTATAATTTGAAATAATTATGATGTATGCATGTTTAGGGTAAAGTTAAAATTAATTTGAACTAGTTTAGACGAGCGCAATAAAGCTGTAACATCATAAAATTTGGTAATTAATGATTTTTTTTTGAAAATTAATTTTATTAAATAAAATAATAGATTTATATTATTTATGGGACAATTGAGAGAACTTTAATGGAATTACGTTGCATGTGCCTTAAACTATTGGGACACAATATAAACTATTTCGCTTAATTTATTGAAAAAATAAAAATTACTTATTTCATGCGTGTAGCACATCGTACATATATAAGGCCTGAACAGAAATAATTTTAGAAAAGGGGAGCACTTCGTAAATGAAGATGAGTTGTTTCCGGCATTGTGATTGGATCTCGTCAGCATGGTGGGTACACTAATAGGTGGGGGTGGTTCCTCCCATCGATGACTGGGCAAATTTCCTGCAGGAAAGGGTTGTACGGTGGCCGGTGATGGTCCTTAGGACTCAACCACAGTTCCCGTCAGTGTTGCTGTTGCGGCAGTCCGGTCATTCAGTTTCTATGGTTAATTCGTGTGCCTTATCGGCAGGCCGAAGAGTCTGTTATTATATAGACTAACAAATAAATAGTTAAATATTAAAATCACTACAAAAATTAAATATAGCATTCCTTCAAAAATAGTCAAAAAGGTTTTGATCTGATTCACCCATTAATACTTACAATGAAGAAAAACGAGATTAATTTTAATGTTACTACAATAATAAAGTTTAAAAACTTATTAAAAAATAACCAAAAATATGCATTAAATGCAGAAGAAGGGCTATTGTTCAGTTAAAGATGTAAAGAAAATTTTAACCTAATTTTTTAAATAAAAGAATAATTGTTTATGTTATTTTTTGGAACCTGATTTATTTAGGATCAATTAGATCTAGATTTAATAAAACTTGAGTAATTAATGATTATTATTACAATAAATTGGAACAATATGTAGCCATAACGTATGATATAGTTCATAGAAATATCGACGGGCTATCAACGTTACTCATTTATAAATATTATCACATACACAAACTAAATTTTATAGTGAATCTCTCATTGAAAAAATAAATTATATTTTAATTAAATAAAAAAATAAAAAACAAATTATGGAACTTAGTTTTAAACAAATTATATAAAACTTTCACTTAAAGGTTAATTTATGACTGTCTGCAATAAACAAATAATCAGTCACATTTTTTGTAATATTCTAAAAATAATCCGATAAATAAAATTAATTTGTGTTGCATCTTTTAGCCTAAAAACGATTGTTTTAGATTTTACATTTCTTGATTAAATTTTTTACCTTTCTTGATATAACGGATAAATATTTATTTTGCTCATATTTTTTGAAAGGTAAATATTCTTCAAGAAAAGTTTGCTCTAGGGAAAAAATTATTTAATACTTTTATTTATGAATAACTGGACTGTTAATTAACATAAGGTATATTGTAGAAGATATTTTTAATGTTTTGGTTATTTAAACTGAAATTTTTTAATTCTCTTGCCATATTAGCCAATTTATAAAGCAAATCAAGTGAATTTATTTGCGCAATTGCTTCAGTTGTAAGTTTTGCAGTTTTTTGGAAAGCGTTGGAAAGGTTTCCAAATTTAAATTATTCTTTTAAAATTCAATTGAGTTAAACAAATTGTTTTCTTGTACACTCTTCACCTTTCTTAATGCTCCTAATATGTGAATTTTATGCTCTTCAAACCCATTTAGGGATTTAAGTAAGGCCATTTAAGATTATTAGGCTGCCTACAGCATAGTTACACCGAATGTCTCATTAGCTTCCGATGGCAATTTTCCTTCGTAAGCTGAATCTGCTATGATCGTTGCTATGATTGTTGCAGTATTTTTAATGATTTTTCGCTGTAACAAAATTTAATCGGGCAAATATCTTGGATTTAAGACTTTACAGATTCTAGAGTGATATAATTGGGGATGACTTAATGTTTTGTAAATTAAGGAAGGTCTTATGTAACAAAAGAAAGTTTAGAGTGATTCAAAAATTTGATGTTTAAAGTTCTATGCAAAAAATGAATTTTTCTGACCTTTCAGTTACGTTTAATCATTAATTTTTCAATAATTTAGAACTCATAAATAATTCCTTATATAATTATTACAATTTAAAGATCAGCAATGCTCCTAGCAAGAGAAAAGTATTTCTAATGTGCAAGCTGAAATTAATTATTTGTAGATATCGAACAATATGATTTCTTTGCGAAAAGTTAATCGAAATTTTGAATTAATTCATCAAGCTTTCTCTCTTTAAGTTTCGCATATATTTACATTACTTAACATTTCATTACAGTTGGAATTTCGAAAATGTGTTGGAAGGGCACAGAAGATAAGAGATTTTGCCTATTTAAGGCGAATGTCACGAAGTGCTTGAACTCAGGGTAGTTAACCTCCGGAAATAACAGCTGGATAGGGTAAATGGCAAGGCAATAAGATTATTTAGTAAATTTCTGTTCAAAAAATGGTGAATTCATTTAAAATAATGACATTTATAATAAATCTCTTGGCATATACTTACGAAATATGGTGAGTTTTGTTCATATTGAGGATGATGCATATTAATCTTTCACATTTCTTTCGAAGGATTTGATATAAATAGATAATTGATCTCCCGACCACAAGGCATGATTCATATAGTTAAATATTTGCCGTTTTTAGGTTTCTCGTACATTTACGATCTAATAACAGAAACGCAAACAGTCAGGCCTTCTTCTGATTTCTTTCAAATTTTGAAACACATTCATAATTCTGTGGGCATAGCTGTACTAAATTTTATCTTTCGAATTCTCTTTTACTGTCTCAGCTACCAAATTCTCATGCACATGGAGAGACAGACATATAACAGACGAGGTCTCTTAGAATTTCTGAGAAATCCACAAATTTTATGTGCATACTCCATACAAAATGTCTTTTTCCTTTTCTTTCACAAGTCAAAGAAAAATAGTTCTGATTGAACAATTGTTTTTTGAGTTCTTGAAATACTAAGAAACAGACAAGAATAGACAAGTATTGTTACAAAAATATGTCTCCTGATTTAAAGTGATTTTAAATGCAATTTGGCAAATTCTTGAGGTCAAATATTTTGATTATTGTAATACTTTTTTTTCATTTACGATATATCAAACCATAGGACGTGGTCATCTTAAAACTTTCCTGCATATTTTCTAATAAAGGTGTTATTACAAAGAACACCTGAAGGCAATGGTGTACAATACTTACAAAATATTAATATTCAGTTTGAAATAAAATTTTTAATAAATATATGGTACACAAATTGAGTAAAATGTCAAAAATGACAAAAATAAAGATGTTTGGAGTTTCCAGTTTAGTGCTGATTTTCTGCTAGGGCAAATCATTTGTTAGAGACAGAAATGCGGGGTTCAAATCCAATTTTTTAAATCTCCCAAACAGTTGTTTGAATCTTGGCTTTAGGGGAAAAACCCGTGTCACGAGCGCTTTGTAAATAGAAAGATGAACGAAATTTCGGCTGGAAAATCACGATAGAATTTTTTAGTTCCGACGTTAGGGGAAACAAAGTTTGTGGTAAATATATTTGTTACTTTTTATAGTATGAAAACAAACTTCGCAAACCTTCTCTCGCACGTACGTTATATGATTGAAATGCGAGTATTTCCACAAAAATGGATTGTTTTTCTTTCAAACACGGAATCTCCAAGCCTTCTTCTGTAACAGGAAAATAAATTTCTGTTTGAAAATTTTGCTATGATGATTGCTTTTTCGTGAAACTGAAGTCATATTTCTTTTTATTGCTGTTTGAATATAGACGAGATACTGGATTCTTTTCAAATACTGAGAAATCGTATTTATAAAATATGTGAATTCATTTTCTCTCATATATTTTCTTTCTAGACAATATCAATCAGAAGTTGATTATGTAAATGACAACGTCACAGAATGCAGACCATTCTTGAAAATTGTCATTAAAATATTTAAACTAAGTTTTGGGGTTAAAAAAGTCAATTTCAAAATCCTCTTAATAAAGATCTCAAATTAATGGTCTGGCTTTTTGACGAAATTATCGTTTGTACAATCATCTCCAACACGTCCTAACATTATTAGAACATACTGTCTAATAGGTGTGAAATACCCTTTATTCCACTTGAAATGAAGAAATTCAGGTAATAAAAACATTGTGGAAACAAGCACAAAAGACAGCAAATCCACTCGGCTAAGTTAGGAATAAAAAATTACCTGATTTACATAATTATTAATTGTGTGTGCGCCACATTATTTGTAGTCTCCTTACATGATGTCAAATCATACTGAAAACTTCAGAAGAATCTTTAATCATTTTTGTAGTCAAAGTGGCAGAGTTGGTTTCTAAGGTTGGGTAATTAACATGACATACTTTAAGCCACCGTTAGGAATTACATCTCTCTCTCTCTCTCTCTTTTTTAATCAATAAACTAATAGGGTAGAAAAGCTGCTATTACAAATTCGTAATAATCTGTTTCTTCAAGTTCTTATACGATGTTTGAAATTCTAATTCTTCATATAAATCTTAATGTATTTCTGACCATTAACAACGTTTATCTGTCATCAAAGAAAAATATGAACGCAGAAATTCCAATAACATTATTCCATCCCTCTTGAAAAAATTAGCTAAATCAAGTGACAACTTTTCAACATTTTCAGAAACCTAAAATTCGATTTTAAGGAATGATGCAGAGAAACTGTTAATAGATATTTAATAATAATAATAAATAAAATAGAAATTACTTTTTAAAATTATTTGATGTATAACAATAATATTTCAAATAATTTTGAAGAATTATTTTTTGTTAGTTGCAAAAATGTTTGCAACTTAGTAATCAAATAAATTTTTTCAGAATTATTTATGAAAGCATGTTTTTAGGTACAAAATATATATTATTTAAAATGAAATAAGATACATTTAATTTGTTCATGATTATTATTAGTATCTTTAAGATTTGATCAAAATTAGCATAAAGACATTCGTCAAGTTACAGCACATATTTATATTCTTGTTTTCGATATTGCAGTTCCCCCCAAGTTCCCTTTTTTTAAAAAAAATTTTGTTTAAAAAAACCTTTTTTGTCTTTAACATGGAGCTCTCACTTTACGGATTAATGAAGTTGAGATTAAAATTACATTTTTGCAGCACATCATGGTTATTTCGGGTTATTACGTAGTTATTACGTCATGGTTATCAAATTTGAGTACTGATAAAAGAGATGTCCTCCTTCTAATTGTTTTGCTATTCTTATATTGAAGAGCTTGAGAATTCCATGGATTTAACTAGCATTATTCCGTTATGTCATGTACTTTAGATTTGTAATATTTCTTTCTAATTTAAATATAACTTATGCTGATAAACGGAAATTAAAAAAAAATTCCTTATACTTTTTCATTAAGAATACTTTCTGGAAATTAATAGAGGAATATAGATATTTTGGTACTGACGAGTTAGACCGTCGGCATCAACTGTCGCCAAAGGTTTAGTAACTCATTGGCGACGGATTCAAATTTGGCGATAAACCGTCGACGTCAAAACAGCAAAAAGGCGGACAGCAGTTCAAGTTTAAACAATTTTTTTAAATAATGACGTTTTTTGCCATTATTGGCGGTTTATTAACTCATTGGCGACGCCTTCAAATTTGACGATAAAGATTGACGGTTTAATACGTAAGTACTGATATTTACTAATCCCAGGAATTTCCAACCATTTTTGAAGTGACCATATTTAATACAAGTTCGGGATGTAAAGGAACGGAGCCGTTATTAAGCAAGCAAAGAACTACCAGCTCATATATCAACAATACTGAGCTCCTTTACAGAACACTGTGATCGTGTTTTATGGTATGGACGGGAATCTAGTGCAGTTACCACGTGTGGAATGCCCTTCATAACACTACAGACTTCCTTATGGCATTCTTTCGAGCGCAAGAATTCATTTACCTGACACGCTATTCCGTCCTGGAAGGAAGTGACCGGGACCACTTCTTTTGATGAAAACGGTGATTGGACCGCATTTAAGGGAGAAAATAGTATCTTAAGTAAATAGAGACAAAAGAGGAGAAGTTTTGGCGGAACACCTAACGACCCTGCCTAGAGAACTTTGCACACTGCAGAGCAATAATCTACCATTGTCATGATTTAATGTCAAGTGAGTTGCCTCTCTTTACACATGGAAAATTGACACTTTGAGGCTAGTTGTTTATTCAGGAGGGTGTGAATGAAAGCATTCCTTTTTCTCTTAATATCTATCTCTATGTTAAAGATATTTCCATCTGCAGTAACTTATTATTTTTAAGTTTTTTTTGTCAGGCTAGATTGCAGGTTAGCCAAAACTTATTTCATCATTTTACATGTTAATAAAATGACGAGGAAAACATTTGTGTCCGACGCCATTAACTAAATCTCTATGGAATACAATTTATGCATAATTGATTCTTCAAGGAACATAAAGGGCACCAACCTCCGAGTATGGTAGAGATTTATTTGTATGGTGTCGCGAAACTGACACTGGGCTACGAAATCGCCACAAATTTGAGAGAAACAGGAAAAGACGCCACTGTTTTCTACTTGGTAAACAAAAAAGTATAGTGATGAAAATTTTTCTCATTTTAATCCAGTTATTTTAATTTAGAAGTGTTGATTAGTAATGATGCTATGAGGTTGAAATAATCACAAAAATACTTTATTAGTATAGCTTTGAATTGGACAGATTTTGGAATTTCTTAACATTCTATTAGTATTTCTTTTCTATTTAAATATTCGTCTTCAACTTCTATTATTTCCTATGCTTTAGGGAATTGGTACTTTTCCTCTAGACTGGCGCAAATGAGAAATCGCCAAAGAAATTTGGAGGAATTCTACATTATTTGGAGATTTTTCACTTGCACCCGACTAACTGAAAAGAACAAGTGTATTAAATTAAACGGAATTAAATTAAAAGGCGTTGTCTATTTCAAAATATCGTAATGACCCTTTTAAACATTTCTTTGTTAGTGTCGGTGACTAGTGGATAGCGCTAGTCCCGAACTCCGAATCTTAATCTTAGTAGCCGAGTAACATACCGATCAAGCAAAAGGGACCCTTCAGCTCGAAGGAATTTATCTGGCTTTTATAGCATTCACCACATTAGTAAAAAATTGAACATAATCACTGCTCTGATTAAATATAATTTCTGCTCTAATTAAATTAAATTTAATAAATTCCCAATAAAAATAAATATCTAAATTGGCTGTTAATAAATAGTTTTGTTAAATATTTTGAAAAATAAAAAAAGTAAGAAAAAAATTATTTAAAGAAACATGAATAGTTAATATTTTTTTAATTGTCAATTAATCAACTATTTTATTGAAATAATTATAAATACCTATAGCTTGAAATTTTTTAGCGGATATACATAATTCTGAAATATATTTATGCTGTTATATTTATTTGATTTGTATTTAATTTCATTTAAATATTTAATGTATAGCTTGATAATTGATTTATTAAATAAAATTTCTTCAAGTAAGAATCCGACAATAAAGTATTGCTGATTTAAATATATTATACCTGTTTTACTTATTACGCACATTAAACTTTCTAATGGTGACGAGTCTCATGATCATAGTCATTTTAATTATAAATATTGAGGCAATTTGTTTCAAATTGTAAATTTCTATTCTTTATGTGAAAAGAGATAATGATTTCTTTTTCTTTATGTAAAAAGAAGAGATAATCTGAGAATCATTCATCTGTAGCCATTAATAACGGGAGAAAAATCAAACTGAAACATTTGTATAGTAAATTAAATAGAGTATGATAAGTATTGTAAAAGATTGCCGAAATTCAGAAAAGAAAACTTTAAAAAAGTAATTCATATATTTAAAATTTGAGCACTTAGCTATAATAAAATTGGCGAGACAATATTTTCGGAAGTTACAGCGGAATATTCTCAAAATCCCTATACAGTAAAAAAGCGTAGAGAGTGCCAATACCTCACAAGCTTGCGGTTAATATTTGCAGATATATGTGCATATGATTACCGTATTAAATATCATATTTAGTTTGAAATTATTTCAAATAATTATTCTACGGTCTATATTAATAATTGAAATGCCGTTTTAATAAATTTGAACAGCAAATACTTGCCTTTTATATATGATGATTTTTCATTAATTACATAGCCGTTTTTACAATTTTTATAATTCTAAAAGAATAGGGAGCATTCTATATTATCCACTGTCGCCAAAAGATATAGTTTGATGGAAAGAGTGACAGTTAGAAATTTCAAATATCTGCCAACGCAAAAAATAAAAATGGAATATTAATAGAATTTAGAATCGAAAGGTTGAACTCCCTGAGCTTCTCTTTTTAAGGCGAAAACGCAGAAGCAGACATCGCATTAAAATCAACAGAAATCTTTTTTTTACCTATCGACTGTTCCCGTCAAATATTCGACATTGCATTATTTCCAGAAACTTTTGATGAAATATTTCTTAAGCTACCACGAAGTCTTTCCTCTAGGAATATGGAAGTAAAAAGCATATTTTCTCCCTTTTCTTAAAATTTTCTGACACCTGTCATTTAAATAGCAAGACAAAGCCCTTTCCCTGAAACTTCATCCAGTAAAGCACAGTTGGAAGTAAGTTAAAAGATTTCTTCTGCGTTATATCTAGACTGACTTACATTTCTTTACTTCACTTTACTTCAGAAGAAATAAACGCTTCGCATATAAATTCTAAAAAATCCCTTACATGAGATGTTTTTCTATATTTAGATCTTTCCTTCAAAAATTCTTGAGCCACAATGTTAACCCATGAAACAGAAACATAAAATAGAATATGTCTGATGCAGAAACATACTGGCAGAAGTTTTCGTATTCTATATTTTAGGATTTCTGAAATGTTAGCAGCCAAAACTGTCTTTCCTTCTTTGATAAATATATCAAGGAAGGGGAAGTTGTATTTCATTTTATACTTTTTTACCAAAAGAAATACTTTTGACCGTGGCAACGAAAATATTTATAAGAAATGAAATAAAGTAAAAGAAGGCTCAGTTACTAAATAGCCTTTTGGCGTGTAAGTAAATTTGGAACGAAAAATAAAAATATCTTGATTTCTTTTATTCAGTTTTAAAACTCTGTGGCGCTGTTATATTCAGTTCATAAAGTTAGGTTATAAGAACATTATAATTATTTCAGAATGATTAATGCGCATAATATTTCATATTAAAAAGAAGCGAAGCTATATCATGTCCACATCATTTTTATTCCATCAACAAGCAACTAGTGTTGCCAATTCTTTAAGAACAAATTTGTGAAAACAAAGATAATAATAATACAAATATAGCTGCTACAAATACACAGATATAGCTGCTACATCACTCCTGCCCCAGTAACAATGGAGTTACGAGACAGTTTTCAACAAGACATTTATACAGAAGTGAGAGGAATATATATACAAATGAAATAATATTTTGATATTATTAAAATAATAATTAATATTTTGATATTATTATTGCCGTTACAACTCTGTCTGTTATTCTTTCATCATTATCTAAAATTTACTAGTTATTAAGGTTTGAATTACAAATGTTTTAGTGCATACTAAAAAAGTTTTGTTTTGACTGTAATTTTTTTATGCAATTCATAATTTCTAACACTAAGGAGACAGTTCCGTTAAAGCAGCAAATGAATGCTAAATATTGCTGCTTTTCCATATATTTCTAGCTTGTTAATTGAATCATTAAACACAGAAAATATTTTTTTGAAGCTCCACTCCATTTATAAAGGCTTTAAATACTATAGATTGTTTTCATATTTCATAAAAATTTAATGTATCTAGGAATATGATGTCTTTGAAATAATTTTAAACTTGAAATGGATAGTTTTGGCTTTTACGTCAAACTTTTTCATCCCATTTTATTTTATTTATTTACAAAGTAACGCAGATAAAAAGAAAGTGGGGGAATGAAATTATTTGGTCATTACACCAGAAATAATCATTTTAAAACTTATACTGCATGTATAGTTATTAGAATATTGTAATTAACTTGCTTCTTAAAATGTTAAAATAAAGGAAATTTAGCAAATGTTTTTTTTAGAAATTTTGATACATACTGCTATGACAAACACATTTGTGACATTACGGTTTATTCAATGTCACCAGAATTAAAATTCCCAGTTCAGTGCCTTAAATACTTGCTAAATCAAGGTTGCCAATTTGATGAGTTTCTCTTAAAGTTGGCATGATTGAGATAAAACGTAAGCTTTTCATCTAAACCGATGCATTTGATTTATCACAATAAAAACTTTCAATATTTGGAAATTTAAATTTCATAAGATGTGAGCTTTCCTTTTTTTCAAAAATGGTTTAATTAATTTATAGTTTGTTAAGAGAATAGTGTCATGAATTTCTAACAGGTTAGTTTATGACTTATTATATTCCACGTCATATTGTTATTGAATTCCTTATACAAATTTATTATAATTATCTCCTGTTGTTGTTGTTATTTATGGCAGGCCATGGAAAAGCACCCTGCTCATACAGCAACAGATTTAAGCCGAAGGGAGCGTCTCTTGTTTTTGAAGTAGCACCAACTAGAGCCAAGAGTACAACTTAGCTACACACTCACCACATTTGCTTGCACATCCCCTTTTTAAAGAGGGGGAAAGTTACACATCTCACAGACAGTACATAGAAGAACAGTCATGCCCAAACCGGGACTCGAACCCGGGATTCCCAGAGCATAGTAACCAGGAAGAATATTTATCTCCTTCTGCAAGCAACGATTATATACTAATAATTTGTAAGCATACTATTATCTTCAGAAGCAAAAAGATAATGAGCAATTATATGAAATAAATATTTATAAAGCTGTAAAATATCGTATCATGGCATTTATATAACAATTTCCTTTTAGTTAAAATAAAAGAATGTTTGATAGATGAAGATATTTACCTTTCGATATAGAATCCATGACATCAGGCATTTTTATTCATTAAAAAATTTTGCACATTTCTTTTTCATGGAACATATTGAAGAAATAATTAGTCTTAGTTGTAATACGACGAAACAATACTAAAAACGTGCATTGTTAATAAATATACGACCAAAAATAAAAAGAATAAAATCAATATAATGAGTTGGATAATATTATTGTTTCAAATTGCTTTCTTTGCAACAATGTATTTATCATTTCATCAGCGATTATCCATAAAGACGCCATTTTCATTGTTCCCAAAATCGTTATCCGAATTTCTTTGTGTTGAATGCTTAAATCATTAACATGCGCTTTTAGTCTTCATTCCTAACGACCACCAATTAGTCGTTTATCAAGAGTAAAGAAAAGAACCTCAGATTTCCATCAAGATCGAAGAATACGAGAAGAAATCAGAAGACAATAATATAAAAATAAAGAAAGAAAAGACACTGATTCCAAACACGACTTTTGCATCTCAAGATTCGAAACTTTCCCTAATTTCAACCGTAACTTTGCTTTGTTGAGTGAGAAACAGTTAACCGATAAAATCGACAAAAATGGGTGGAAGAAGAAAATGGAGAGGAAAGATTAAAGAAAGAAAAAAAGCCATTGGAATTCCTCTTTGTTGCTGGGAGTTAGTTGGAATTGAAACAATCTGTGATCGCCACAGATGCAGTTCTGAATGGATTATGTAACTTCTGGAGCAAATTTGTAGCGAAGAGCGTAAACTACTCTTTGATTTCGAGAAATTGCAAACGTCGAAAAATTTATTTTGCTTAGTTCGCGTTTAATAAATTTCTTACAAATGTTTTCGACAGTTTTTGGTTAGGAATTTGAAACATTTTGTTTTCCTTTAATTCAGATGCTTAAATTTTTTTCTTTCTTAAAATGAATTTTTTTTTCAAGTATAAAGTGCAGGGAAAAATAAATTGCACTTAAAAATTATTCTTTAGAATTAATGCCAACGGAAAAAATTGTTGCAATAATATGACTGAAATAGATGGGCAGTTGTACAAATATAGAACTAAATATTAAACTGTATATCATACTGTAACATGTTATATGGTGTAAAATTCTGCACCAATTCTGCAATATGTTTATAAACTGTGCAGCTCTGTTTCTTAATAAAAGAAAATTAGTATAGTATCGTGTTTGATATTGAATTTATAAAAAAAGAGGATTGCTTCCTGAAGAAAACGTTTATAGTTTTTTTTTAATAATCTAGAGTTAATCGGAAGAATAATTGAAAAAATTACAGGAAAGGCCCATATACCTAGCAATAGTGTATATTGTTTATTCGGCACTTTTCCGTTAGCCGGTTGCAAGCAAAAAATCACCAAGAAATTTGGCGGAATTTTTCATTATTTGGTGATTTTTTGTTTAAAATAGCTTTAAAAAATTTGGCGAAATTCTGTATTATTTGTTGGTTTTTTATTTGATCCTGGCTGAAAGGAAAAGTAACCTTTCTAAGGCATGCATACGCTGAAAATCCATATAATACTCAAAATATGAAACTCAATGAAAAATATAAAATATATCTTTATATAGCCATATAAAATGTATCTGTGTAATATGTATACATAAATATATCTTTATGTATTATATCCATATGTGTATGTATATATTTTTTCACATCCATATGAAAGATTAAATATAGTATTCATTTACAATTTCTCAAAAAGATTTTAAAATAATCCTTTTTATTAAAGCTAATAATTAAAGTAAAGAATAATAAAGCTAATAATTAAGGCAAATTAAATGGAAATAGGCTTCAATATTAAATAGAATATTGAGGTATAAGAGCTAATGAAAAAAGATTAAAAATATTAATTAAAACCACAAAGGTGTTGTATTAAAAATTAATATTCTAATTAACATTAATATCTAAATTAATATTATAAATAAAAGAATGTTTTTTATATGTTATTTTTTTAGAATATGAATTTTATAAAAATATTTATATCTCGATTTGATAAAAGTTTAATAGTTAATGTGTTTTTATTTTCTATAAATTGGAAAAATATATAGCAGTATAACAATAAATATTTCAAAGAAGTGGCGAAGAGTTATCATCGTCACTTATTCATAGACTTTAAAACACACACAAACACTGAGAAAAAATAGTATGTTCACGATGAGATAGATTACTGAAAAACTAGAATAATTTGAGAATAATTAAAAAAACATTTTAAGAGAGTATGTTATGTTGAAAACTTAAAATAATGATATAGAATTAACAACAATAAGCAGTTACGCCAATTGAAGTTTATTGGCAGTAATGTAAAAATGTTCTTGCAAATAAAATTAATTTTTTGCTACATTATTTAGCCATTTTTTTGGTTTCATTTTATGATTTTCTATTAAAATGTTTATATTTCTATGTATAGTTTAATAGATAAATATTTTTCGAAAAGTGTTAATTTTCTAGTATCAAACTCCTAATAAAAAAGTCATCTAATGTTTGCATTTGTGAATAGCTGGTATCTCAATATAAATTATATTGCAGCAGAAGTATCTGAAAGCTTATGTAGCCTAAATTCAAAAATTAAGCCTTTTAGTCATAGATCTCCCTATAATAGTCATTATACTTTGATTTCTAAAAGTAATTAAACTAATTAAACTGCTAATTTACTTCAGTTTTAAGTTTTGCAGATTTTACGAGAGCGTGGGAAATGTCTTCAAATCTAAATTATTCTTTTAAAATTCGATTGAGTTAAACATATTGTTTTCTTGTGCACCCTCTCGCCTTTCTTAATGTTGCTAATATACGAATTTTATGCTCTTCAAACCCATTTAGGGATTTAAGTAAGGCCATTTAAGATTATTAGGCTGCCTACAACATAGTTACACCGAAGGTCCCATTAGCTTTCGATGGCAATTTTACTCGATGGGCTGAATCACTGCTATGATCGTTGCAGTAACTTTAGTGATTTTCTGTAGTAAGTAAATTTAATAGGTCGAATATCTTGGATATAAGACGCTACAGGATGAGATAATTGGGGATGACTCTATGTTTTGTAAATTAAGAAAGAATTTGCATAACAAAGCTGGATTACCGTGACATAAAAGTTAGACGTTTAAGACTCTATCTAGATAACGAATTTTGTTTGCCTTTGTTTTTAAGTTATGTCATTAATTTTGCCTAATTTACAGTGTATAAATTATTCTTTTAATAATTTTTGTGATATGAAGATCAATAAGGCTCCAAGCGAAAGAAAGATATTTTTAATGAGCAAGCTGACTTTAATTAATAGCAAGACAGTGTTTTCTTTGGAAATATGAATAGAAATTTTAACTTAACCCATAGCGGATTTTCCTTTTGACTTTCTAGTGTATTTTCACAATGTTTCATCTAACAATAGTTGGATATTTAAAGATTCTTGGAAAGGAAATAGCAGGTAAGTGTTAACCAAAACGAATATGTCTAGAAACTGAGGCAAGTGTCCATGTCCCTATCTCAAATTTTACTTCGTACTATAAAGATCCATTGCCCTGAAACCCCTGGTAATTACTGTAACATTTTTGGGTTTCCACACTTAATAATTTCCATTTCCGGTCAACTGTGTAGCACTTTTACATTGTCAAGTGCCTCCAGACTGCAAGATGGGGAATACTCTCTCTCTCAGTTGGGTCATCTGGTCATTAGTGGAGACCAGATAAAGTACTACCCTTACATTTTTCGTTGCTCCACGGAAATAAATCGTATCCTCAAAAGGGAAAGAATGTCAAACCCTTCGCATGTAAATCTTTATTTTTTCATTATGAAGGGTCCGCTATGAGCTTGGATCATTAACGAACATTTCCATGGTCGACTTGGGGCCATTGAGATTTTTTCTGAACAGCTATTGGGTAAGAGGAATCTCAAGTGCACCAATGCGAAAATGAGAGGTTGAGTTTTGAAAGAAAATAAAATATGAGATTTTTGGAAAATAAAAGTTTTTTGAGAATCGTTTTTTAAGGAGGTGAGAGAAGTTGCATGTGATTCTGGTTTCTGTGGTAAGATCCCCCTCCCGATGAAAATCGGTGGATCCTTTGAGCTACCTCTGTAGTAGCTTGATACCCTCGCAGCCTATTGGCTTTTCTTGTGAGGTTGTTTCTCTGCGATTAATCGACGAACTATTCATGTATTATTGTCACCTGTGATGTGAATATTATCAATCATATTAACCTAGATGAGAACATGTTGTTACTGTGTGCATAAGGCTGCAAATAAAGAAATTGTCTTTAAACGCTACCCTCTTATTTGATCGGACAGGAACAAGTCATTACAGCACATAATAACACAATTTTAATGTGTTTTCTTTGAAGGGTATTAAAGCAAATCCAATCTGCATTTAAAGCACTCTTCTTTCAATCGATTTGATATTAATATATAGTTTGAACGAGATGACCACATATCAAATTTAATACAGATTTGCACTTCTTACAGAGGATAGGTTTTCACGCACTCATACGGTCTAAAGTCTAAAATGCCAAACAATCAAACCTTTGACTAATTTTATTTAAAATCTGAGATATATATATACAATTCCCTGAATAAGCTGTTAGAACTGATAATCTGATTACAACGTAAAACGTTATCAAGCCGTATGCATGAGTGAATTTTCAACGCCAATCAGACAAACTCAATGTGTGAATTTCCTACGCCAGTTAGGGTAACGCAATACAGATTAGAAGTTTTGAATTTCCTTTATTCTTCTTTTTAATTCAAAAGTACTTCAAAAAGAATCCGAAAAATCAATTAAATAACAATGTTTAAATTTAAATACAGCAAACGCTAAGAAAATAAACGAAATCGTTTCAAATAATAAGTCGAAAAAATGTTAAGTTTAACCTCACTGGAGGGGGGCGAACTGATGTCTTGCTGATTTGACGCTGGTGAAAGGAAGAGTTTTTGGCTGCAAAGTTAGTTTTTAATCAATTTTAAACTCACTGAACGAGAATAAATAGTATCGTATGTCCATAATCTATCTCAGTACTAAATTTCATCTAATTTTGTTCTGCTGTTCTGGCGTGATAGACTGACATCATCCATCCATCCAAACTTTCACATTTATAATAGTTGATATTGAAACTGTTTACATATTTAGAGATATTTCAGAATTTGAATTACATATTTCTAATGTACAACAACTGTTACTTTTGCAATGGAGGAAGAAAATAAAATCGTTTGGATTCTTCCATATTTTGCTGTAGAGATACTTTCAGTGGAAAACATGATCGATGAGAACCTAGTATCGAGAAAGAGAGTAATCTCAAAAACTCTCATAAAAGTAGCAGAGTTGTGTCTTCAGTTGGGTGTAACGTATAGGCTTTTGAGCAATAAAAATGAACAATAAGCCATCCTTCCTACTTACTTACTTCTGGAAAGGAAAAAAATTGGGTCGTAAAATCAAAATTTCTTCTTGCCGATATGGCCGTTCCTGTTCGAACAGCTATGTTTTTATTTCGAAGCAAATCCGTCCACTAAAATTCACTCCCAACGCTTTGGAGAACTCAGGTGAAATAAAAGATTTAATGGCCTAAGGGAAGATGCTCAGGTATGCGACGTGTTTTGGTCGTACGAGAGACCACAGAACTTTTACTCGTCAATATTTGAAATTCTATCAGCATCTCTACTAAAATAGCCGAGTAAATAAAAAGCGCAGTTTCATAAATTCCCTCCGCAATTTCAAAATTGGTTGCTAGAACTTGGTTTTAAAAATATTCTTTCTTCCACCGTTTGAAAACAAAAACTTTTAAATGTATCCTCTATTTTTCAAAGTATTCATTAACTATAATTAAAATAATTACTTTCAGTTAATTTTTAAAATTTAATAGAATGAACAAACTTCTATCTCTTAAAATTAAATTGTCAGAGTGCAAATGGATAACGCTCGAAAATCTATGAACTTCGTAATTTCATCACAGAATAGAATATTAAATGCCCGAATAGCTAATTATCCTGTGTCTTGAAATAATTCGATTAGGATATGGACTTCAAAGGACACGCTGCCATTATCACAAAATCCAATTTCGATCATTATTACATTCCAACGTCGGAATTGAAAGAAATACACGCAACTATTGCACAGCTAAAAATCGGAAATTAAAATTATTTCCACTTTTGCTCCGCCAGAGAACGGGGAGTATTTTACTTCTGGAAATATTTCATACAGGTCATAATGTCATCAGTACAGGAAATGTCAACACCGTTTACGTTGGATTAAAAATAATTGAACGAACAATCAGGAATTATTTGATTTTTGGCAGGGTCATATTACCAAAAAGGCAAATAATCATAATTAGTAGACAACCATTTATGTCCTTGGAAAAGTAGAGACCTGATTTAAATTAAAATGAAGTATTGATTACACAGAAAAACATTTTAACTCTTTTATTCTTTTCTAATATTGCTAATTCATGTTCGTATCTGTAATTAAATACTGAAACCAATGGTACAATTTCAATTTAGATTGAGTTACAAAGTTCTTTAAAAATTTTCCATTTTCAAATTTGAATTCTATTTATATTCGAAATATTGAAACCAAAAATCTATAAAGAAACCTATTAAAACGTAGTTAATGTCTTATCACTGAACAAGAATTTGCAACATAAAAATTTTACATAACTTAACATAGACTTAATATCAATTAAATAATATTTGGTGTGGGAAATTACAGTGGTGCAAAAAATAGCCCAATACTTCCATTGCCTGAAGACTCCAACAGAATTTTAATTTGACTTTGGTTTTGTGATGGTAGAGATAAATGGTATTTAAAGATTAAATTAATCTTTACCAGGCCGGGATAGAATGGTTGGTAGAGAGTTGGACTCGTATTCCTTAGGTTGCGAGTCTGAACCTCGGCGACCGACGATTCCCCGAGTGTGTGGTGGCTGGCGCTCGTTAAAGCCACCCAGGTCTCAAAGTCCTCCATGTCGAGAGTAATAACACGGGTTCACTGTTTTAGAGGTGATCGTTCTCTGTTCCAGATCCAAATTACAATCTGTGGATGATGAATGAAGTTCGCCTCTTAAAAAGGGTTTATGACGTGTGTGAGCTAGAATTCAGACTTCTGCCCTTAGGTGCTCAGGGGTCCATACCTTCAGAAGCTGCTGCCTCCATCTTTCTGGAAGTACATGAGAACAAGGAAAGCAACAACTAACTTTTACCATTCGATAGAAGGCATTTTTTTACTTTCTCAAATACATAGTGTAGAAAAAATATAATAACTGTCCAAAAATTGGAATTCAAGATTTTGACGAATCTTCTTGTTTAAACCTCTCTGATATAAACCCCTTTAAAAACACATTTTTGGAAAAAGTCTGTTTGTTTGTGAAAAAGATAATTAAAAACGCATTCAGCTATACAGATGAAATTTGGTTTACGGTAGTAGATTTATATCAAATTTTGACCAAATTTCATTGAGAAGGAGTCTGCCTGCCAAGCTGTTTAAATATAAATTAACACTACAGCTACAAAAGGGTGAGAATAAGATGGATAAATTTCGGCGTTCGTATTTAAAATATATAGCGTAAATATCTGTCAAATTTTGAGAAAATCATTTGAAGGGTTGACAGACTTTCGGTCTGCACTTTTAAAAATATTTAAACTCGATAATTAAAAAATGCAAAGGATTAAATTTGGTATAGAATTTTGTGGCTCCTAGTGTAATTTTATGTATTTTTTTATTCAATTGGCTAGATTAAAATGCAAATTCGATTTTCTCATTCTATTAACAGCATGTCAAGGATTAATCGCCAAACTTCGCCATTAATGACTAGACAAATTAAGTAGAATTGTTAAATTTAAACCAAAGGATAATAGTTGGTGGCTTTTGCACTCCAATTCAATACAAGATGTTATCTGGGATAAAACTATTATTAGTGAGTATGCGATAAAGTTTTGGGGATACAACTTCCATCAGTTTCGAGTAGGTTTGAATATAGCACATGCTTTCATTGAAAACTTTCAGATTTTGTTATGCTTACAATCAATGCTTATCTTCAGAACCAATAAAAGCTGATAAAATTTTAAAAACTGTTTATTTTGAATACTACTGCTCTTTCCTGTGATTAATTAGATGTATAAATATATTGACAGAAATGAGGAATGATACAATGGCAAATACAGTAAATATAGTAATAGTTAGAAGAACAATTAAGTACTATGAACTGCCAATAAAAATTTAAAAATGTTTTGCCTATGTAACCATTAATAAGTAGTTGCACAAAACGTTTTATTGAATGTTTTCGAATCCATTAATTTTGAAAAAAGAGCTAGTCAAAAAAATCTAGAATCTTCCCATAATAGTCTAATATAATATAGAAGACTAACAAAGTGAAATGCATTGTTTGATTAGCTACTATACTAACACTTAACTTGAACCAAGGAATTTCTAACTCCCTTTTGGCATTTGAAAATTCATAAAATTCTTTTTCTTTCACATTCTGCATATGCCCTCTGATCAAAGATTCTGTCCAACTACCATTATTTGATCCTTCATTTGGTGCAAACGGAATGTTGAATCTCCTGTACGACCATCTCTCAAAGAGAACAATGGAGGAATGGAATTCAAAGTAGGAGAGCGATCTTTTCATTTTGGGAATTTTCTTTTCACTTTTCTTGATCTTTGGAAAGGGCTCTTTATTTTGCATTTGATCCGGAATAGAATAGGGGACCATTTGATGACCTCCAGCATATTTGCATTGGAATTCATAAGGATTTAAAGATCTTTCCTTTTGAATAACCTGGACTGACAGGATTAAAAATATTAAGGAATTTAAGGTCAAGTAAAGAAGTTAAAATTTTAAAATTCATGCTGAAATGTAAATGTATTGAAAACCATCGGGAATTGTTTTCCCAAAATTTTCTCGCACATAATCGAATAAAGATGCTATCCCAAAGAACGTCCTGCATAGCTTTGGCTCAGAATAGTTACGAAATATACACTTTTGCCAGGAATTTTGCATTTTTACTTAATAAATTGTCTCATTCTTGGCGAGTTATTTGGCGATTAATTCCTGGCATGCTTTAACAGCATCCGAAATAGAATTTTTGTTTTAGACGCGTTTTTCTCAAATGATCGAAATAAAAATTTGAGTCACTCACATGCAAAATTTGGTATATTTAAATCATTTTATTTTTGAATTTTAGTATTTGTGTGTTTCTAAAAGTACAGACTGATAGACGGTCAATCTAATGTTGAATTTAGCATAGAATCCGAAAAATTTCTTGACTGTACAAGTTAATTCAACGTAACGAATTGTTTTTATCTTTGTTTTGTAGTTATGATGTTAAATTATAATCAGACTACCGAATAGATAGATTTATTCTGAGACGAATTTATTGAAAATTCGATAGAATTCTATAAACTCGATATAACGAGCATATAACTAATTTCATATATTCAGTTCAAAATATTTTTGAGGCACCTTTATCACAAACAGACATTTTCCAAAAATGTGTGTTCGAACTCAGAGAGATTTAAAACGAGGAGAATGGTCGAAATCTCGTGTTCCAAATTTTTTACGATTACTATATTTTCTCTATAGTACATTTACTAGAAAGCAAAAATTCTTTGTTATATTAAAAAAAATACTTGACAGGTAATAAAAATAGGTTTACATCCACATTATAAACGTCATAAAAGAATAAACATTATGTGTGTCGAAATAAGAACAGAAATGGTGTAAATATTTTGTCGAGTTTAAAATGCATCTGTGTTGGGAGTTGTTACCCATGGTACATTACAAATCCTGTGACAGTTGTGTCAACTATTTAAGCCAAAAAAGCGTTTCTTTCTCTTTTAATAACGCCAACTGGGGCCAAGAATACGACATACCAACTTCATGCTTCACATTTGCTTACGCAACCCCTTTTTAGAGAGGGATACGCTCACACACCTCACAGATAATACACAGAAGAAGAACAACCGTGCTTGAACCAGGAACTCAAACCCTCGAAGTCCAATTCAAAGGAAAGACGCGCTAACCCCTATGCCAGGATACTGGCAAAATGTCTCTTAAAATATTCAATAACGTTGATCATAAAAATATTCTTATCAACTATGCTAAACTGGTTTCAAATTTTTAGAAAATATTTTTGATACGGTGTGAAAGTTTGGAGAGACGGGAATCTTGTCATTTTACTGCATTTAAAAATTACGATGTTTCAACCAAAATAGTTCAATAGGGTAGAAATCAATACAAATATTTGAGTAATTTTATATTCTAGAGAAGAAATTGGGATAAATTCTAATAGTATCAGTTGAAAACGATCTAAATGAAATCTCAGTTGGAAATGCATACAAATTTTAATGAAAATTAATATTATCTTGGCAATAAAATACTCCATGCTTGTAACATGATTTTTAAAAGTAGCCCATGTAAAAATACCAACAAGTTTTTCAGGTTCTGAATTTATTCAGAAATCATTAAAAAATGAAGAAAACACATTTGAGAAAACTATTTTATAAACCTTAATTGTACTAATATTAAAAAAGTTTAAGTTCAATAATTTTCAGAACTTTGGAAAAACTTATGCGCAAATGAAAAAAATGAAGAAAGAAATTCGATTGTAATTATTTGAAAACTTGTTGGCAAACAACTTCAGAATGACAGGAAACAAGTTCCTTCGAATATTCCTGAAGTAAGTTCTGAAATTTAAAGGAAAAGCTCAAAGGAACTTCGTTATTCCTCATTTAAATTCTGCTATGGAATGATTATTTCGAACCAACAAATATTTATTAACTTGCCTTATATTGGAAAAGAAGTTTCTAGAATAATTTATCTAGCAGAGGAAAAAATCTTTACATGTTTTATGCGAAAAGTTTATAAAAAATATTGAATTTTTTAAATAAAAAAGCTAATATAATACATTGTGAATTTTTGCAGAAAAGATTTCACACGCACACACAAAATTCCAATAAATATGGAAATGAAAACATTATTATAAATCTCATTAGAAAAGTTATTAAGAAATTCTTTCGATTTTTTTTCGAAGACTAAAACTTCTTTGTGTTTAGAATAAGACTTCATATACTTGAGACCGGAGAAATTGAAATAATACAAACTAAATATTAAAAGAAATTGAATTTTCTTTATACTCCAATTTTTACAGAAATCTTATTTAATAAATGTACGTGTTTCAGAAAACTAAAGAAATATTATTTAAATAGCAATGTCAACCATTTCTGAATCGAATTTCTTTAAAGTATCACTTTTATTATCAAACTAAAATTATGGAAATGGAACAAAACTTCAGAGGGAATTTGGTAATTTTAATTTGATCCATTGTGTCATCCTACTGGAATTTATTTGACACGCAATCAATAGTAGTCAAAAATCGAATTGGAGTTTCAGACATGTAGTTTTTCGAACAAATGGAACAAAATTTTGGTCCAGAACTGAACTTGCAGTCACAAAATAAATCAAAAACTGAATTTAATGTATTAAAATAGTTACACTTTGAAGTTATCGCTGTTAGAAACCAAGCTGGATTTTATAGAAATGTAGAGATTGATGACCTCTTCGACATTTTAGTAATGTTTAAAATTCCCAAAACAGTCTGCCGATAACTCTAGGATATGTCACAATTGAATGTAATAGAAATAGATTTAAGATTACAAAGTAACATAAACTAGAAACATTGCCCTAAGTCGAAAGGAATAAGTAAGGTAGTCATTCACGCCCATCTGAGCATACAGCTAACCGAAAGGGATCCATTTCCTCGTGTGTAGAGCAAGACACACAACCTTCATCTGACATTAAACGACAGATTATTGCTCTGCAGTGTACAGAGTTCTCAAGGCAGGGTCGTTAGGTGTCCCGCCAAAGCTTCCTCTTTCTTATCTTTATCTACTTAGGATATTATTTTTCTCCCCCTAAATGCGATCCAATCACTGTTTTCATCAAAAGAAGTGATCCCGGTCGCTTCCTTGGAGAATGAAAGAATGTGTCGCGCAAATGAATTCCTGCTTTCAAGAGGAGGCCATAAGCAAGCTTGAAGTGTTATGAAGGACATTCCGTTGGTGGTAGCTGTAATAGATATCCGTTTTCATCATAAAATACGTTTAAGGTATAAAATAAAGGAGTAGTCAATGTTGTTGATAAATGAGCTGATAACTCTTCATGCTTTGTTCTTTAGCACCTATATTTTACTTAAAATACTTTTTTTTCTTTAGCACCTATATTCTGAATCTAAAATAGTTAAGAAAAGCTTTTTTATGAAAGGAAATATTCCTATAACGAATATTTATTTTTAAAAGTGAGAAATTGCTTTTTTAATAACAGAGAAATTACGGGTACATTCATCTTTAAAAAAAATATTTTTCATTTATCAGTCTTATATTTATAATCAAAAGATAGATCAACAAAAATATAGAAAATGGTTGATGCAGAGAAATAAGGCTTACTAAATTCATCTGATTCTAACACTGTTGTTGTTGTTGTTTACTTATAACACTTCTCAAGTCCACTGACAGGATCTGTCTGCGATCAAAGCCGAGTGAGAGTCTCTTGTTTTTTTCAGTAACATGAACTAGGATTAAGAGAACGACTTAGCTACATACTCATCACAGTCGTTTGTACAGCCCCTTTTTCCAGGGGGGGGGCATTCACACAACCTACAGATAGCACACAGAAGAACAACCATGCCCTAGCCGGGACTTGAACCCGGGACTCCCTGAACAGGAGGAAGACGCGCCACCTCTGTGGCAGAAAGCCAGCAATTCTAATACTAAATTCATTTATCTGAAATGTATTTCGAATCTAGCTTTATTGATCCATAAGTGTGAAAATCGTATAAAATGCTTTAAAACATTTTTTAAAGACTTTAACATTTATCTTAATAACCTTTATATTGAAATTTCTTCTACTTAAATAAGAATAAGTTATTTATTAAAATTTTGTAGACTATCAGCGAGTGGATTGGGGTCTAATTTAAAAATCTAAGAAAATTATCCTTGATTAATTATTCAATTAAATTTCAAATAGCACGGAATATCAATCTAATGCATATGAATACATACATATACACGGAATATCAGTCTAATGCATATGAATACATACATACGCACACATATTTACTATAACAAAATTAGTAAAAAGATTATTTTTCCTATTTAAAAACATATTTGCTAAAAATTTGTTATAGAATAATTTTAAAAAAATTGATTTTAGATACTAATAATGCATGCCTGTAATTAATTACCAAATAAATTAATATTCTGTGATAGATTGATATTTAAGGACGATCTAATATATTCATTGAAAAAGCTAAATTCACGTGAAAAGTTTTACTACAGTTTTGTAACTAATATAAGCCAGTCCATATAAAACATTCTCTGGCACGAAAAATGAAATAGTAAGTATATGAAAATTTTGTTGGAACCACTTCCATTCGTTATTCTTTAAAAATTGATGATCATTCATTATCGATTTTTATGAATATTTATATTTTTAACATATTACATTTTTATTTAGCTTCCGATGGATATTGCTCAGAAAAAGAATATATCAAAATAAACAAATTAATATATTTTACTAATCCAGATTCGCTGATTTCAAAAGTAAATTAATATGGAGACTTAATATGACATATCACGTATCAAGAAATATCTTCTCTTCACGATAATGCAATAATAGTAGCAACATTTCCAACAAATAACTGACATTTTTTTTACTGATACAGTGAAGGCTTCAATATTTTGTGTTTGAAAAAAAAATTGAAAAAAAAGTTCATTCCAGAGGAAATAATGTGCGTTTCAGTTGCACAGAATACCTGAGAGAAATCCCGAATGTTTAACTGCCAGAAAAGTTTGTTTTTGTATGGCAAGAGGTTCCAAAAAATATCTAAAAACCTTTTTTCCCCTCTAACTTCAGAAGTGAGAATTTCTATCATGATTTTCCATCCAAAATTCTTTTTATTACGCGTCACTCGTGACATATTATTGTTTCCAAAACCCAAAATTCAACCATAACAGCCATTGTTTGGGCGATAAAAAATTGATTTTCGACCGCAAGTTGTCAGTGGTAACAAATGATTTTCCCTCTCAAATGTCCAACAGTGAACTGGGAATTCAAATCATCCTTTTTCTTTTTGTCAGTTTTGACAGTTTTCTCTGTTTATGTATCAGCGATGTAAACAAAAAAACATTTTTTCTTCTCTATAATACAATTTGATGACATTTTGACCTTCTCTGATTTTGGAAAAAAAACCCGGAATATCGATGAAATTTTATATATACTAATGATAAAATCCAAATTATGATAAAAAAATATTTTTGAATTTTAGAATTAAAAAGAAAAATGGATTTTTCTGTGGTTTTTTTTGCGCAATTGAATCTTGTACAAAAAATGTATGACATAGTTATTATTTTGTTATAAATAATGTATATGAAGTCTGTTTTAAACGTAAAATGTATTTTGTTAATCACATTCAACTGAAGATGCATTTGAAACAACTGCAAAAAATATAAAATTTAAAATTAGTAATTGACGATTATAGTAAATAACAAATTTGGTTTTAATTTAGTTATTGACGTTTTTTGATGTGGTTGTCAAAAAAGAGAATGTAATTCAGCTCCTAAAAAGTAATTAAATTAAAAAAATATGATCTTCATGATATCATGATGTCATTAAAAAGTAAATATCGAATTAACCAGTTTCTAGATTACATGTTGTATTTCTCAAAAGAAAATTTTCACCTTTTAATTCATTCTGCAAATTGGGGAGATATCTTTAACTTTAAACAACAAGTCTTGTATATATATAAATTTATTTATTTCGTGTATCTCGGAAATGGCTCTACGATTTAGATCAAATTTTATATTTAGACAACGTTTTACTTTTTGAGTTTACCTTTATAGGTGTCATTCAAAAAAAAAAAAAAACTTGACACTTCCGAAAAAAATCTTTTTTATAACTAGCAATTAGAATAAATATATTCAACTTCCACTACAAAGTGCGAGTCTTGATGTAAAATGGTCCGAACAACATGAATAATGAGGGTTCTCGGTTCGAGTCTCTCTTTGTACATTAATTTTTGCGTTACTTTATGCATTTATATTTAATGATTTAGCATTTTAAGTTTATCCATATGGGTGCATGTCCTGAAAAAACGCGACATCGTCTAATAAAATATTTTTTGTGACAAAATGTTGCAGCCTTTTTTTATCTGCTCTCATGCTCACAATGTCATATGGGGCTATCTAAGACCAATTTACTCATGTTAAAATTTAGTGCAAGTTTAATAATACAAGAAACGATAAATAAAATGTGGAATGAATACTGCAATGTGGCAGGTTGTTTCGAATAATATGTTAAACTAAGTGCATTTTGTTTTTACATTATTTAAATGACCACTTTGTAAGTAGTTTAGATTGAAAAAAAATTATATATTATCATTTTATGATTAGTATCTTAATATTTTCACCAAAACAACGTGATTTTACAAAAAAGGGAAAGAAATAAACTGCCAAGAGGGACTCGCTTTTCCAGATATAGATATTTTTATAAAATACTTTTTTTTAGATTTAGGCGATGAGAGAAATTCACGCAAATAAATACTATATGAAACCAAGAAATAGATTTAACTTACATGATAAAAAGGAAGCTTACTCTTAAAAACTGTGCAAATAATTATATTTAAAACTCCTTTCCAATGCAAAAGAAAAACCATTACAACAAAATCGATTACATCAAAAAGATAGTGTTATAAGATTTAAAAGAATGTAAAAATTAGTTTTTTACTATAATATTTTCGGAAAATACCATAGAGAAAAACTCACTTTTTCGTTTATTTTTTAAGTTAAAAAAAACTAAGAAAAAAACCCCCCAAAGGTATTATTCTTATCTTTCTTTGTGTCACACTATTTTCTCTTTAGAGCTTCAAGATACACGCACGCACGCACGCACGCACGCACACACGCACACGCACACGCGCACACGCACACACACACACGCACGCACACACACACACACACACACACATACACACGCACACACACACACACACTTACCATTTTCTTGTATTACTGAATTCATGTATACATGGGTAACATATTTATTATCATGTCTTCATCAATTAATCTCGAATTTTTACTATGTAATAGTTTTTTTTTCATTTTTTAAATGCGGTTTTAATCATTCTATGATTTTAAATATAAGTAGAATGATCAAATAATAAATAGTTAAATTTTACATTTTGTCACGTTTCATCTATAACTTAGTTACATATAACGTAATATATTTTAAGAAAAAAAATGAACATCGGTTCGTTATAACTAATTGTACCAAAAGATATTATTTTATAATAATGATTTAGAGACACTTACATAAACAAACAAATTGAATAAAAATGGACAGAAGATATTGATAAGAAAAATTTTTTTAACTTTCAAACTTCTGTCATTAAAAAATCTTACATCATAGCTGAATTGAGAATCAAGGAGATGAACTCCCGGGGACGTACTCATATATTTCATGAAAAAAGAATAGACATTAAGATACAGCTTTATAGTCTTCAGAAACACTTTCTCCATCTTATTGCCTGCTATCGCCAAAATATTCAACCTTTCACTTCTTCCCCGAACTTTTGATAAAATATTTCTTAAGCTTCCATAAAGTCTTTCCTATAGAAATATGGAAATAAAAAGCATCCCTTCCTCCTTTAACTGACACCTGTCATTTAAATACAAAGACAAAATCACTTTTCCTGAAACACCATCCGACACGGTTGGAAATAAAATAAAAGAACTTTTCTGCATAATATTCGCTTACTTTTGAAACTAACTTGCATTTCTCCTGCTTGCAGGAATGCTGTATCTCTGTAGAATATTTTGTAGCCGAAAATGTTTCTGACATAAATGTTAAAAGTCATAAACATGAGATGCTCTTCTATATCTAGGCCTTCTTCTTAGGAATTCTGGTATTCAACCAAGGAACAGAAATAAAATGCACAATTTTTGTCATGACAAAATATATCGGCAAGATTTCCTTCAGTTATTTCATTTATTTTTTTGGAAAAGTATGCAATAGAAAACGATTTACTTTTCTTTGATAAAAAAATCTAATGATAGAAAATTGCATTTTGTTTTATTATTCACCACAAATGTTTTTTTTATTTTTAAAATCAAAATACAAAATACATTTTAATATGTAATAAATTTCTTCAATAAGAAATAAAATTATCTAAACAAAGAGTACTTGCCCGTATTAGCTCTTATGCCTTAAAATCAAATTGAAAGAATAATCGTTTTAGAATTCAATTTTGAAAGTTTTTAATCAAATTCTTCACATTGCAAAGAATTTGACCTGGTAGTGGTTCGAGCAGCCGATAGATGTCAGCCCAGTATTTACATTAATAATATGATTGATGTTTATAATATGATTGACATTTATAATATGATTAATTCCGGTAGCACGAGAAATTCAGCTTTGTCGGCGAGAGAGAACGTGAATGTGGTGTATTGAGTTTTTTTAGGAGTATTAAGAATGTAAGGCATGGATGTCTGGTGGAAGTTGATTACAAAAGCTGTAATGTATAAATTATCTCATTGTTTCCATGTTTTGTAAAAGTTTTATGTTGTGTGTTTGACAGAATGTGATCGTTATAAATAAACAAACTTAAAGACAAATTTGGAGTAATCACTCGGCTGGATTTTGATGACACCACAACACCTTTTTTTAATCATTATTTCAATACTATTAATCGCTAGAGTCTATTTTATTAATTGTATTTTAGCATTTAAAAGTAAAATTTTTTGCTAGAAAATTTATACATGAACAATCGTTTCTGGTTCGAATTCAAATCTTCCATATTTCTTATTCCCCAAAATTTCTAATTTAATTTTAATAATCAACAGATTTTTACATTTACTGCAAATCTAATTTTTGAGAAATATGAAAAATATTTTTTTTTCTTTTGTGAAATCTTCTGACTTAAAAAACCCCATAAAATGCTTCTACTAATTTTTATTAACTCATCATTATAATATTTTTCGATACACTTAAGTATGCTTTTCAAACGATTTTAAAATTTCTGAAAAATACATTTAATCAAATTTTCTCAAATTGTTGCCAAATTTTGATCTAAAAAGTTTAAAACTCATCATTTAAAACAATCAGAAAAAAAAAACTTTAAAAAAATTTAAAACAACTTATATAAATTCAGAAATTTTTTATAAAACTTCCGAAAATATTTTTAGATTTAGATTAGAGATTTCTCGTTAACGCCCAACTAACGGAAAAGTACCAAAAAGATTACTCAGAAAGCTCTAATTAATGTATTACAAAAACTTACACGCACTACATTTAATTTTGTTTCATCAAATGAAAAGTAAAGCTATGAAAATTTCAAAGTTCTCGTTTATGGCTTCATTTTACATTCTAATTAATATAAAATATGAGCACAAAGGAGCTTTTCTGCTATTAAACTCTAAGAGACTAATGTATCATGTGTTATATTCTATAATAATTTTCTTTATTTTTCGACGTAAAAAACTAAAACTATATTTATCTCATTCTGTATTTAAATTTTTAATAATCTCTTGAATTGTATTATATTTATTCGAAAAGACATCACAAGCTTCAGTTAATTAAAAATCGCACAAAAAAATCTATTAGAATTATTTGTAAGGTAGTACAGTGCCGTAGAGCACGGCATGGATTACATTTCAGATATTATACTTTGTTTTCGAAAGAAATCAGCGGAAAGTTAAAATATTTTACCTTGAGAAGAAATCTTTCTATCATCTTCGTTTTTAATATTAAAAAAAATCATATTTCTATGCTCTTTAACGATAGACTGAAGAAACACATTTTTCTTAGTTAAAGTACGACGAACTTTCCATCATTTGAAAAAGCCTGTAGTTGAAAGACGAACTTTTGGAACTAGTCAAAATTTAGAATGGACGTAATCGAACGTAATATTGTTAAAGTAATTACTAACTGTACTGTTTCTAACAAAATGTCTTTTGTTTTAACAAAGCGTTTTAATAAAGATACTATTAACATTGTTCCTAAAATAGTTCTAGATTCCTTTGTGTTGCACTTTTAAATAATTAACATACTCTTTTAGTCTTTGTCCCAAACGAATGCAATTACTCATTTGCTAAAAGTTTGGAAAAGAATCTCAAAATTCGTCGTTTAGCAAAACTGTTCTTCGACGAATTTTCGAAAGAAATCAAACGACAACAACAATAATAATAATTAAAGAAGGAAAGCAAATTTACAACACTGATTCTAAACTCGATTTTTATTTCAGAAACTTCTTTTTTTTTAACTGCAACCGAAATTTTGCTTTGTAGAACGAGAAACTGTAAACCGATATCTTCGACAAGAATGGCGCGAAGAAGAAAGTGGCGAGGAAAATAAAAAAAGCAATTGGAACTCTGCTTTGCTGTTGAGAATTATCGGAGATAGAAACAATCTGTAATTGGAAATGCAGATGCGGTTCTGACTTGTAAACATATCTTTTGAAACTTTCTCGGGGATGGATTTTTCTATTTGTGAGTAAGATTGCGGCGACAAGTGTAAATTAGAGCTTGACATCGAGAAAATGTGTAGAATGTAAATGGTAAAAAACTTGATTCGATTTGTCCACATTTAGTAAAATGCATAAAAATCTCGAAATAATTTTTAACTTGAATTTAAAAAGTTTCCTTTCCAATAAAAGCGAAATTATTTTCCTATTATACTTAACTAAATTTTGAGTAATTATATTCATATTTGCATGGGAGACAAAGACTGTCTTCTTGTTGATGGATTTCCTCCAAATATTTTGCAAGAAACCTTTATTTCTTAATTTCATGCATCGATATTCACTTGG
Organism: Argiope argentata; assembly: GCA_026289955.1. Classification (NCBI taxonomy): domain Eukaryota; kingdom Metazoa; phylum Arthropoda; class Arachnida; order Araneae; family Araneidae; genus Argiope; species Argiope argentata. The sequence goes on along the minus strand of JAOUZG010032691.1, from coordinate 594,297 downwards.
ATCTTTTTTGCTGTTTTGAGTTTTTTTTCCTTTGGTAGAAAGTGATACTCCAAAAATGATCATCCTGGTATTTTCTCTCAGATATAAGATAAATTTATTTATACGATAAAAAAGTAAAAAATCCTCAAAGTCCCATAGACAAATTTATTGATGATTACAATATAAGTTACTTAATCACTTCGCATAGAATGACGTGTCTGACACGCCCATAGAATTACTGAATTTTTATTTTCAAGTCTGCAATTAAGCCACAGAACTATTTAAATACGAAAAAATCAATATAAAACGATTTGGTATCCCAAAAGTTCCATATATTATTTAAAAAAATCAAATTAACAATAAATTACCAAAATAGGATGAGTTATCTAATTAGAAAGTAAAATAAATTTGTATGTCAAGTGGTTATATTAATGGAATTAAAGCAGCTAAAATGATCTCCCGGGAATATCCTCCCATTCTATTAAATATGTTATTACTTATTCTACCTGCATATTACTGCAGACCTTGTAAAAGGCGCCATAAGTGCTCACATTTTTAATTTTTGTATATCTGCATATGAGCATACTATGGTAAGATAAAGAAAATCGAATATGCATGATGGACAACATCTTTTCGATGGAATTCCATTCAAAATTTGACATAAAATGACGATTTTAGAAGAAAGATAAAATATCAAATTTCATTTACTTAAATATATGTACTTTTTAGTTATCGCATTTCGATGCATGGAAAAATAAAAACCAGAATGATCAACTTTTAGGAAGATTTAACCCAAGATAAGATGTGGATAAATGTTCAAGATATTCAGCCTGTGTACCAAAATTCATTTAAATAAGTTTTGTATTTTTAAATTGCAATTTTTACTTGCACGTAAAATCACATATGAGCAGAGGATTAATTACTTGAAGAATTTGATCCCGAATTAGGATTTTGAGCAGAATTTCAGCAATTAAATCTGATTATCAAATTTTAGCTATCTACTTCTTTACGTATTGGCGTTAACTTGCTCATTTAAAATCGGACCACCAGATTTTTTCTGAGAGTACACCGTTTAAATTTTGAAAGAAATCTGTCAATATAAAGATTGAATTTCATCTGCCGGCTTTCTGGCGCAGAGGTAGCGCGTCTTCCTCGTGTTCTGGGAGTACCGGTTCGGGCATGGTTGTTCTTCTGTGTGCTGTCTATGATAGGCGAGACTGTGCGCCCCCCTGTAAAAAGTAGGCTGTGCAAGCAAATGTGGCGAGTGTGTAGCTAAGTTGTACTCTTGGCCCTAGTTGGCGCTACCTCAAAAACGAGAGACGCTCCTTTCAGTTAAAATATGCTGCTGTATCAGTAGAGGGTTTATCCATAGGCAAGTGCTATAAATAAAAACAACAACGAATTTAATCTTCCTTAGCTCTGAGCATCTGTGAATTGTTATTTTTACAGGCAAAAAGATGCAATTACAAAAGTATGGACTCGAGAGATTTGAAATGTAGAGATATGTCAAAATAATGAGTTAATAGTGCTTGAATTTTTAAAAATTTCCTTTTGTATACTTCGTATAAAAGAAAGTTAAAAGGATAAACTTTAATTTTTTTAGTGGATTAAACTACTTTTAAAAATAATAGTTTTTAACTCAACATCGAAATGAAATATTGTATGCTTCAAAATCCAAAGTGATTCATATTTTCCATTAGTCGGGCACAAATGGAAAATCTCCAAAGAAATTTGGTGTAATTCTACATAATTTGGCGATTTTCCGCTTTAAGAAATTTGGCGAAATTCTTTATAATTTGGCGCTTTTTCGCTTATGATCGGCTAACAGAAAAATACCATCTGAAATTAAAATGACCCATTCTCACCGTTTGGCCTACATTTAGACATTTTGTGCCAAGTGTCCATTCCATTGCTAAAAGCCGTGAAAATCGATACCACTCTCGGCTTTTAAGGTTCACGCTCTGCTTTGTTATTTTTGGCCCAAAGCCCTCCTTTCTTCTTAACGGATATTTCGTAACATTACTTTTAAGGTTCCCCAGAATTCAACGGATACTTTATTTTATTTATACGGCCATCCCCCTACCTTCTGGCGTAAGTATCCATTTCACCAAAACTATCCCCTTTTCTGATACATTTCTTTACCTTCCGGTGCAGAGGGGGGTCGGTATGTTTTTTTGGGGTGAGAAGAGAAAAACGTTCGGTTTGCTTTCTTTTGTGGAATAGGACCAGATAAGATCGGTTATCAACGTTTGGATTGGATTTTTTCTTCTTCTTCTCTTTCGCTTTTTTTTTGTCTTGGCTTTCTAGTATAAAGGGAGTAAGATATTTTATTTGATAGTTTTCGATCATTCACTTATCGACATTTGTTCCATCAATGTACAAATATTGGTAGCCTTAACAAAGAGAAAACACAGACTTATCTTTAATGGAAGATCTATAGAGAATTTTATTTATCTTAAAGCCCTAGTTAACTTTTAAATGTTTTGCTTTCTTGTATACCAAGTAACCAATAAGAAATTATTGTGATATTCAGAACTTTCAAATTCGAGATTTTGCTGAATCTGTATGTTACAGACTTCTTTGAGTTTGGAGCCTTATATCTGTCTGTCCGACTATTTGTCTGATTGTGAATCCAACAATTCAAAAACATTTTGAATCAAACCGTTGAAATTTTGTATATGGTCTTTGCATTGTGGTGAATAATTTATCAGCCAGATAACATCCCTCGGACTGAAGTGCACTTTTGGTGCAACGAATAAGTTACCCGGCCCCAACCCCTCAGATTGCGAGTTTGGGCCTAGGGCAATCCGCATCTGCCTTAATGATGACCCGGATGCGATGAGCATCTTTGAATCAGCAACTTTCATACCCAACTTCGTACAGCTGTCGTGGCGCCCTCTACCGGCAGCAAAAGTCACCTAGCGCATTAAATACAACAGTACAATATTACCACGAATTCACACACGCTCGTTATAAGCTTGGTTTAATTGTATCGTTCGTCCAACCACCGACTCACTGGTGGGATAATATACGTTGAATATTCTATAAGCCATATAACATCTTTCGGACTTAAGTGCAATTTTTTCCCAACGGATATGCTACTTGACTACAACCCCTCAGATTACAAGTTCGGGCCTAGGGATATCCGCGTCTGGCTTAACATCAAATATTTGTATTTTTATCTATTTTTGAATGAAATCCATTCAGAAAAGTTTGTCAGTCTTTTTGTTTTAGTGCAAGTGGATTCGATAACTACAGAACATAAAAAGTTAAGCAGATTAAATTTGGCAAACAGATCTGATATTTAAAGTGCAGGATAGCTTAAATTTATGATTACGTCTATCAAAGGGAGGATTCAGCCTGCATTTTCACAAGTATATAAATGCAATACTTCAAAAGTGTAATGATTTAAATATATGAAATTGAGTACGTAATTTGGTGAATACAGTTGTTATTCCGAACCCAATTCCGGTTTCAATTACAAACGATCCAAAAAACTTTGTCTCGCATTGATTGTTTGAAAAAATATCACATTTTCTAATTATATCATTTCATATAATTACGTGCTAAAAATGACATTTTGCTAGGTTTTATTTGCTGTAGTCATTAACTTATTTTTTTAAATCAGAGCTTTAGTAAATGCAATGGCAACAAGTTATTAAAAACTGATTTTTTTAGATGCTCGTGCAAAATTTTATTATTTTGCCTACGGATTTTTGATGACGCTAAAAACATCATCCCAAAAACAATATCATGCCCTGACATGATAATACGTAATTGTCCAGATATCTCTGAATTTCTATAAAGAATCATTGCAGAAATCCTACCTAACATAAAAACATCTACCAAGTTTATTATCTCGTTTCTTCGAAAATATTAGTCACCAGTTATTTCGTGTATTTTTTCTTCCAAAGGATCTCCCAGTTCGAAGTTCTTAAATTGATTTTCTCTTTCCCCAAAGCTCTAAAACTCTCAAGAAAATATATTTTATTACTTCCGATTGTCTAAAGAACCCTAAACCTCTTGAGAAAAGGGCAATTTCTAGAAATCTTTTTCAACGAATGATTTCCTGTGAGTTCACTTTTTAACGTGACAAAAAAAAAGTGAGAAGGGTATCTATCTGTGATTTTCACCTTTTCTCTTTATTCCAGATTGAAAAGTCAACTTTTCTATTGTCATCTTTATTTCTCCTAATAATAAAGATAAGAGTACCTGCGTGCGTATGTTTGTGTGTGTGTTGGCGCTCCACAATGAAGGCCCTTTGGCTAGAGATATCATATTTAGTACATATATACTTTGAAAGAGAAAAATACGTTATTTGGAAGAATATTTAAAAAATTTCATTATTTAAATATTAGGCCTAATTTTTGCATTTTTCAGGCTTAACTTTCGGAATATTAACAATATAAGAAATTTGTACTTCATCTTAAAATTAATACTTGTGTATTTATATTTTACACGATGCAAAATTTATTCAGTTTCAGCCTATTTTTAGTTCATTTTTAAATATATTTTAAATTAATTCTACAATGGTAAATTCCATTGTAGAATTATGAAAGTCAAATCGTTTGCACAGCTGCTTCTAACATTTTATCTTGTTTCTTAATTCTTCATTACCATGATATACAACTTAGGCTTAACTTTTACTTTCAAACATAAGATATGATTTTCATACAATTTTTTTGCTATTCTTAGAATTAAGGTTTTATTTCAGAATCTTCAATGGTGTAAGTTTTTTAATGCAACCTATTTCAAACACATTTGCGTTTTCTTATGAAATGAATTATTATAAAACAGCTATGAAATTGATTATTTCGAAATACGGTTCAAATATTTTTAAAAATAAATTAAAAAGGAACAAAAAGTTTTAGATCAAAATGTTATCATTATTGAAAAAGGTATATATATATTTTCAATTTAAAGATGAAACAAGAAATAATTTTGCAATTTAAAGTTTTCGTGTTTTCGTAGAAAACTGAAATATTTCTTAATTTCTAATTAATTAAAATATTAAGTAAGATGTGCATTAGTAAGCAAGAAAATATGTGTAACCAGACTGTAAGTAAAATCTCCCTAAAAGACCCATTACCAAATTCTAATGTATATGTGCTAAGTTTTATAGCTTTGGGTCAAAGGATCTGGCCTGTGAATTACCAACAAGTAAGCACGCACGCACACGCACACGCACGCACGCACGCATGAGATGAATTATTATAAAACATCTAAAACAGCTAAACACACACACACACACACACACACACACACACACACACACACACACACACACACACACACACTCACACACACACACACACACAC